>VZRI01001588.1:0-16776 GCA_013397515.1 Upupa epops
TACTGAATGCCTTCTTTGCCTGTCTATAATGCTGGAGGCTGCCCTGAAGAGCCACTGAGGCTCCAGGGGAAGTGAGGAAAAAGGAGGAGTTTGCCCTGGTTGATGAGGACTGGGTTAGAGAGCTATTAAGCAGTCTGGAAGTGCATAAATCCTCACACAAGTGCTAAGGGAGATGGTGGAAGTCATTGCCAGGCTACTCCCCATCACCTTTGGTGATTTGCAAGGAACAGGAGAGGTGCCTGGGGACAGGAGGTTAGCAAATGTCACCCCAGTTTTCAAAAAAGGCTGACACAGCAGAGGGCTGGGCTGCCATTCAGTGGGACCTGGCCAGGCTGGAGAGCTGGGCAGGGAGGAACCAAATGAAATTCCACATGGGCAGTGTAGAGTCCTGCACCTGGGCAAGAACAACCCCAGGCACCAGCATAGCCTGGGGACTGACCTGCTGGAGAGCAGCATAGGACAAAGCAACACCTGGGGGTCCTGGTGGCCAGCAGGATGACCAGAGGCCAGCAAAGTGCCCTTGTGGCCAAGAAGGTCAATGGTAAACTGGGATGGATTAAAAGGGGGTGGTGGTTAGTAGATCAAGAGAGGTTCTGTCTCCCCTCTACTCTGCCCTGGTGAGACTTCATTTGGAGTATTGTGTCCAGTTCTGGACCCCTCAGTTCAAGGACACAGAACTGCTGGAGAGAGTCCAGCACATGGTGTGATTCTGTGAAACAGTGCTACAGTGGCTTTCTAGAAGGAGGCTAAACCAACGACATCTATACAAGAAAAAAACACATCTGTGAGTGTACGAAGACACCCGAGGAACAGTTACTCACAGAGCAGGCTCGGATTAGAGTCTCCATTTGAATAGACATATTCCAGAAAGGTAAGCACATTTCTGTTGTAATGTGTAAGCAGAAAGGGAAAACTGATGGGAAAGAGAGAAGGCAGAGGGGAAGGATAAAGATATATATATTAATATCTGATAGCAAACTCGGTAGCAATCTGGAGTAGAACACAGTCCAGGTTTACTTCAGATATTCACCAGCACAACACAGACTTGCTAATTAATCAGTTACAGATTCCAGAACCAGTTTTTAAGGGTAATCGTGCAGCCACAGTTTTGCAGCCACAACATTCCCCTGTCTTCTGCCTGACCTGACACCACCAAACTCAATGAAACGATGGAAAATCTTTCTGCATCGCATTCCACGAGAACAATAAACCAATGATAAATCACAGCGAGTGACTACGCAGTCCAAGGTTACTGAAGATCACCACAGCCTATTTTCAATGGGAGTGCAGAGACAGACCAGACTGTCGCTCTGCTTCACCCTTGCTTTATTGAAATATTGCTTCACCAAACGTCCAGTTCACAAATTCCATAGCTCGTCCTACGATGCTACCACTGTTTGTATCATGAGGTAAGCAGAGGTCATTTGCACCGACTGCCTGGCTTCTGTTTGAACTTTCAGTGCTTTCAAATACCCTGAGGAGAGGTGAATTAATAACACCTTGGCATAAAAAGCTCAGGGTGCTTTGGCAGTATAACCTCTTCACGGGAGCAACCCTGCTATTTAAACTGTCAGCATGTCTTGGCCATTCTTGTAGGATGAGGTTCAGTGCACGTGTTAGGCAAGTCACACGAATGGCATTGAGAAACGTTGCTAAGAATGGACCTGACAGCTGTTTTCATTAAAGAAGCATTGTTGGACCTTCAGCCAAGAACACAATCAAAATCAACATGCAGTAGCACCCTTATCAGCCAGCAAGTCAGTATGCCATAGCATTAAACTATGCCATGCCATTCAATACCTGCCAGAAGCCACTTGTTACCTGCTATGGATAAAGGATGAACGATGACAGCTGCACTTGGACTGCAGAGATTGACTCCATCCAACCACCTATCCACCTGATGAGCATGGACTGGCTGAAAAACATGCTCTGTGTCCTGGTATGTGTTGGGAGAGGCAGTTATTACTGAGTTTTCAAGTGCTTGGAGGACTTCCATCTGCCTTTATGTAACAACATAAAAACCCCATCTTATTACCAGAACCTTTCAAGAGGACTATCAGCTCCTGACAAACAGCAGAGCATTAAAAACCACTGTCTTTTCAGAGCACGCTGTCTCACAGAACACCTGGTGTTTTCTGTCCGAGTCTCACGTTATCCTCTCCATACCCAGTGTACCCCTTCAGTGTAGCGTTTCTTTCTCATAACTAGAAAAGCTTTTCCTCCAAAAGGCTTAAATACAGCGACAGCAGGAAGCACAGAACACGCTGTCATCCACATATTTTTAGGATGGAATTTTTCATCCCGTAACCAACTCCACGTCATGCTGCACTTCTGCAGGGCAAGAGGAACAGGCAAGGGTTTTGTCACTGTTTGGTCTGGTGGATGTATATAAAATCATGTTGTGCACGTAACTGCACAGGGATCCTAATCCATAGATGTGTATGAAACACACAAACATCTTATTCACAATGCTTGCCTTTCACTAACACATTCTTCCAACTCTGTGGAGCTTGTACTTGTTTCACTAATACCTGTGGGAAAGAGGCTACTAGACCTGTAGACCTACTAATTTATATTATGAACTCCAAACAGGCATTGTTCCCTTTGCTAAATGCTCTCCTAATTTCTAAAAGGGTATTCAAATTAACGTCTGCTGTCAGTTCTGGTTTCTATCTGCCAACACACCACCAGAGAACACCTGAAGGTCAATGTTTGGAGCATTGCAGAAAGCTTCCCATTTCTTAGTCACAGAGCTTGAAGGAACAGATTCTGTGTAGCACTGACCCAAACTCCAAGGAGACAACCATGAACTGAACACCCCTTACACGTCTTCACAGGATTTACCATGTACAACAGCGTGCCTACACCGACCCGAGCTGTCTGATCTATATGCAGTGCAATAGCCAGAGGGAATCACATTAGGCATCAGAATCAATTTTACACTGAAATAGAACCAAAGTCTGGGTTTAGCGTGCTGCAACGGCCGCCAAAACTAAAGGCTCCTTTTTGACAGAGAAATAATTAAGTGAAATAATTAAGCAGAACTGGTTAATTTACTCTCCTCAGATTGGGGAAGCAGTTCGAAGTATTAATTCTGCCAGCACAGTGCCTCTGTGGGGAAACCTGGGAGCTGTTTATTGCCAGAGGCAGCATAAGGACCTGTCTTACCTTCAGAAGAACTATGGAGATAGAATCAGTGGCAGGTATGAAAACCCGATCAGTAACACACGAGACAGCCCTTGCTAGAGCTTAACCTCTTCAACTGCCTCTCAATATCTGGCTGGATTCTACTCTCTGTTACTCCATAGGATGACCTTCTTCATTTATGGCGGAACATAATCAGACCTAAGACATCCAACATATTTTATTCCTCTATCTCCAACCTTCTGCCTAACTCTTGTCATGTTATTGCCTCTACGTAACTCAAGCATCCATTGATTTCTAAGCTGCTTTCAAGAACATCACCACCAATTATTTTTATTTTAAAAACCCTCCATTTTGACTGCAGATTGTATCTGGAAAACGTGCTGGAAGAAACACACGCTTATCAGAGCTCTGACACAGCTCTAAGAGAATCCTGAAGGGTTTCTCAGTGCAGCTATAAAGTTTTATACAGTTCGGCACCACATAACCTGCATTAAGAAGGCTTGTTCATCATATTTATTACCCTTTAGCTGCACTATTTCTGCTCAGCCATCCATTCGAATTGAGGCATCCTTCATCAGCCGTACACACCAGACCTTCTCTTTGATCTCTCATGGTAAATGTAAAGGCTGAGTAGGTGTTCTTTGATAGCCACAGTGAGGCACAGCTGCTTATTGTTACACAGAAGACAGTAGGTCCTTAATATTGAAACTCAATTAATACAGTGGAACATCCCCCTAATCATACCTCCACTTTGAAGTAATTACCCCTTCTGCTGGTATTTCTAATTTACAGTTAACTAATTTCTTCAAGTGGAATTAACAGTCAAGCTTTGGTTAGGGTCAGAATTAATAAAGCACATCTTTCATCCACAGACACAGAGAGCTACTGGCCGTGCACCCTGCTATGGTATTTGCTCTCTCAATACACAGCAAACACCCACCAGCCACGCAGCCTACCGTGGCAATCACACGGAGCTCATAAAGCTCGTGGGGCTCACCAGTTTGCTGAAGGGCTTTATATTCCTGCAAGAAAGTCGTTGAACATCACCGAGTTATTTTTTGTTAGTACTTCAGCAGCATTCTAATCGGTAGGTGCTGAGCTAAATCTTTACCTCGAAGAGTAAGTGATTCAAAACAAAACCCCAGGGATTCAAGCTTATGTGGATTTTCACTTCTGGTCATCCCTTACAACAGTTCTGTGTGGTTGTGCCAGTCACACAAAGAGAAAAATGAGTATTTTGAAGGATTTTCAGATCCGCCAGTGTCGTAAGAGAGCTCGGGTTTGATTTCATTACATGAAGATGGAAAAAAAGGTCTCCAGATAGGCAAATATGAATAAACCCAGGGGCACGGGAAACAAGGGTTCCTGGATCTTCACTCACCGTACAAATGCTACCTGAGCCATTGCTTCTGACTTCGTGAGTGTTCCCCAAGTTATAAATATGACTGGACCTCCAAAATCCTCCCATTCTTTTAAAATGAAGACAGAATACCTGCAAGGTCAATACTGGTGATGCTCAGCTTCGTAATGACATCCTGCTTTCAGGTTCAGGAAGAAGGCACCATTTTCCTTCCCTAGGATAAAACCATCAAGACCAGAGAGGGGGAATTCACAGTGTTGGTACTGAGGAGCTTATCAGCATCCAGATCTGCACCCTATCAGTGTTGGGCATGTACGCTTCGATGGTGCCCCAAAAATAGAAGGGAAATCGAGAGAGTCCTGAAGTGCTACACAGAACCCAACGCGTTAGCTTAAAATGCAACTGTTTTAACCTGGGCTGATGTGCAAGAGTATGAGCTGTGCTTCCCAGGGCACAGCCCGTGCCCCACACTCTTAAAAACTCAGCCTGTCTGCCTGTCCAACCACATCTACCTCCAAATCCTGCCACACAGAGACAGAGGAAACCTCCCTGCGCTGTCGCCAGATGGAACTGGCATAACTGGAGTCAGAGAGCTCTCTTGAATAGTGTAGCTAACCCCCGAGAAGCAGCCTTTACTTGCAGTGTTGTTTTCCATCGCAGAGAAGAAAGAGAAATCAGGGATTAGGACAGACATCCCCGGCACTCTGAGACTCACAACCCAAGAAAACGCTACCTGAACTCCGGAGAAGACTGTAAACGTGAGCTTTGTCATCCTGTAGCCATGTGTTTTAACTATGGTCTAGCACAGAATCTGTTACGCTTCACGAAGACCTCAAGCAACTCTTTACCTACTAAAGCTACAGGAGGTTTATAGCTATTTTTTGTTGTTTCAAAAAAGCATTGGGAACTTTTCTGCGTGCAACTCAAAACCAGCTGTGTTTTGCAAGCAAAAAGCTTTACAAGTGCCTGGCTCTCCGCAAAGTTTTGGCAAATCTATTTGAAAAATTGAACAGCAGAGGACGGAGCCAAAGCTTACTGAAGACTATGGAAAAACTCCCATAGATTTCATCAGGATCTGGATTTGGCTCTGAAAAAGCCTGAAGTAATTGAAAAATCAGTTCTGCCTGTATAAAACACAAAATTTTCACTCGGTTTAAATTTATTGGAGTCCTTTATGGTAACGTGGAAGAGCAAATACGTTCTAAGTGGTGTTAGTGATGTACACACAGCTTTGCACAGACCCCTGCTTGTTACGTACGCTGCCTTACATAATAAAAATGACTACATCCATCCCACAAACACGTAACACCTTGACTTCGCTTTTAAATGAAAAGGCCTGAGTATTGACAGAAAATATTACTATCATCATAGGTCAAGCAATTGGGTTTGCTTCAAATTGAGGGCCACATGCTGTAAGAGTTTCCCTTCAAGCGCTGCAAGCCAAAGCCAGGGACAGCACCACAGAAAACCATTGCAGTAACTATCTCGCTCGGCGCACGCTCGCCCAGAACAGGTTAGAAGAGTGCAACTCGAGCAGTTTCAGCTAAGATGCATTTAGTTTATGGTAGTAGAAGAGATGGGTACAGTTTATTCAAACCACATCTGGAATGCTGTGTCCAGTTCTGGGCCCCTCAGTTCCAGAAGGACACAGAACTGCTTGAGAGAGTCCAGCACAGAGCCACAAAGATGATGGAGTGGAGCATCTCCCTGATGAGGAAAGGCTGAGGGAGCTGGAGCTCTTTAGCTTGGAAAGGAGGAGACTGAGGGGGTGACCTCATTAATGTTGATCAATGCGGCTGGTGTCAGGGGGAAGGAGCCAGGCTCTGCTCAGTGCCATCCAATGACAGAACAAGGGGCAATGGGTGTCATCTGGGACACAGAGGGTTCCACATAAAGATGAGAAGAAATTCTTCATGAAGAGGGTGACAGAGCACTGGAAAGGGCTGCCCAGAAAAGTTGTGGAGTCTCCTTCTTTGGAGACATTTAAAATCCTCCTGGAGATGTTCCTGTGCAACTTGATCTAGGGCATCCAGTTCTGGCTGGGGGAATTGGACTAGATGATCTTTTGAGGTCCCTTCCAATCCCTGACAGTCAGGGATTCTGTAAACGTGCCAGAACACAAAGAAAAGCAGTGTACGTGAAGCAAGCGAGTTGTTGTACCCGAAACCTCCTGACACAGAAAGAGTTACACCTACGCTTACTGAAGGATGGTATTTCCAGTCAGAAGAAACAGGATAAGCCATTAATTTCGACATAGCCTGAGCTACACATCACATTGAAAGAAATATTTACAATCACTGCAAGAGAAAAACAAAAAGGGAAGAAGGAATGTCTCCCGGAGGACTTTTCTTTAAGAGAGGAGGGGTGACCTGGAAATTATTTTTCATGCAGAACCCCTTCATCCCTCTGTAATATTTCTCCCTCAACAGCTTTTTAAGGACGAATACATTCTGCCATGGTTGTACTTAGAAAAAGTAGATAGTCACTGTATGTTTGACAAGGGGCTGGAAAGGAAAAGCAATGTCATCCCAACAGCAGAGCTAATGGCTCTCTTCAAATGCCTGTAGCTCACTCCATCATAGAGGCTGTTCTTCAAACATCACTGGAATCGAACAGGAACCAAGGGGGAAATGTTCTATGGAAATCCAAAGCCTGAGTGGACAAACAGAACGGACTGACCACTAAGAGTTCATCTCAAGCTAAAGCATTATGCAACATTACTGAGGACTGACTTTATCCAGACCTAGATAATTTGCCCCAGCCTCTTTAAATAACAATTTAGGGTTCATTTTTACCTCCTTCTATTTACTCTTCTGCAATGGAAGAGCAGAGGCCGTGTGTTTTCTCTTGTAGGAACACCTTTCCCATTCCAAATAACTAGCTAAACAGTGCCGATTTCAGAAGTTTTTTCCTGATTAAGGTCTCTCAAGGGCTCGAGCGCATAGAAAACAAAGCCCAGTGTCAAGCGCGATCGTTCGGGGAAATCCTTTCAACTGACAGTGATTTTCACAGAGAATTCACCTCAACATCACCAATCGTTTGTGGCCACTTCTGTAGGACGTATTAAAACGTCGTGGATTTCAGAGCAAGGAGCCAGCACTAGGACTGTGCATACCAAGGCACTAATGTGTTGATCCTAACTGTGCTTAGATGAGGCAAGTTGGATTTGCAGCGCTGCCAGTTACAGTTCATACTGCAACAACTGAATGAATCCCAAATCTCAAGCGGGATTTCTTTTTTATTCATTATGCATGACATTTTCCTCTTTAAATTATTCCATTTTTTAAGAGTTATTGCTTTAGCCTTCTTAACCTTTGTACTCCTTCCCCTCTGTGGTTTTTGCCAGCTGTAATATCAATTGAGGAAGGGAGATTTTCAAAACAATATAATAAAAACCTTTTCACAACCTTGCACACAAGTGTGTCTTGTTATACTCCCATCTTAATTTGCCCCCTTTCCACAATACTGGAATCTTGGAATGTCCTAAAAAAATAAATGCCTTTTCTATTAGTGCCTTCTCCTCAAGAAAATTGATTTTGAGGCTTTACCAGTCTTCAGGCAGTCCCAGAAAAGTAAGCACTTGGAGAACTACTGCTTGAGTCTACCGGGTAAACAAGGTTTGACTGGATCCATTAGAATTCCAGATCACCTCAGACTTTCCCCCTCATTTTCTGATGTTCAGCTTTCCATTGTCAAGTGCATTCACCTGAACCATGCTGAACGATACGAGAGGCCACGGGCCACAAGGGCAAACAACAACACCTGTGACCTCTGTGTTTTAATGCTAAAACATCTGAAAACAACAGTACAGAGGAGCTACAACGCAAGACTGCAAGATGTATCTGAATTCTATTTATATACACGTTACTGGCTCATGGTGTGGCCTCGAGAAGGTCACTCCATTTCCATGGAGCTCGATTTTCCTTTCCCTAGCAGTACATTACCCAAGTTACTAAAACAATAGAACTGAAAACTCTGAGTAAAAGAAGTTACAATGGAAAGAAGTTAGAGACTAGAGATTCACAACAGAGAGCCAAACAATCAACGTTTCTGGCTCCACCACGCTGTTCTTAAGCTTTTCTTGAGCAACCATCAAATCTTGTTGCTGTAAGCACTCCCAAAATTCTCCCTAATGATTTGTGTACTCCCCCTTCCTTTCCACTCTTCAGCTTTATGGGGCAAGGGACATGTTTCAGTCTCAAAAATAGAACCCGAATAATTAGTTATAAATGTTTGTTATATTACTATTTGCTTATTTCTAGGCTTTTTTATTAAAATAGAACTGCTCATCATGAAGAGAGTTTTAAATGCAGAGCCCTGGTGAGATCTCACAAGGAGTCCTGCATCCAGCTCTGGAGCCCCTAGCACAAGAAGGGTAAGGACCTGTTGGAGCTGGTCCAGAGGAGACTGCAAAGATGATCCAAGGGCTGGAGTATCTTGCTTACAAGAACAGGCTGACAGAGTTTGGGTTGTTCTGCCTGAAGAGGAGAAGGCTCTGGGGGGCAACTTATAGTGACTTTCTACTCCCTGAAAGGGGCCTACAAGAAGGCTGGGGAAGAACTATTCCACAGGGCAGATAATAATGAGACAAGGGCTAATGGTTTTAAACTAGGAAAGGGCAGTTTAGGTTAGACATCAGATAAAAGTTCTTAAATCTGAGGGTGATGGGTCACCAGAACCAGTTGCCTACAGAGGTGGTGGGACCCCCATCCCTGGAGACATTCAAGATCAGGCTCCATGAGGCCACCTNTCAGAACAGTTGCCTACAGAGGTGGTGGGACCCCCATCCCTGGAGACATTCAAGATCAGGCTCCATGAGGCCACCTGGACATGCTCCTGTGCGACTTGATCTAGGCGATCCTGCTCTGGCAGGGGGGTTGGACTGGATAACTTTTTGAGGCCAATTCCAATCCCTGACATTCTGTCCAATGGGACCCCCAGGTGTCCCTTCCTGCTATGCTGCTCCCCAGCAGGTCAGCCCCCAACCTAGACTGGTACCCAGGCTTGTTCTTGCCCAGATGCAGGGCTCTACACTGCCTGTGTTCAATTCCATTCAATTCCTCCCTGCCCAACTCTCCAGGCAGGGCATGGCTCCTGCCATCTGTACTCACGTAGGTTCCTGTCTGTCACGGCAGTCTTCTCTCAGTAACAAATACAGTACAGTCGTTTCCTGTAGAGGCTAGAACTGCGCAGTTGACCAGGACTCAGAAGGGCCTCAGCAGGCTGAGGTCAGCACCAAGGGCTGGACAGTCCTTGTGAGCTACCAGCAGGTACCCTCGTTCACAGGAGGCTGACAGTCATGATCTGAAAACTCGAAGTACTGTGAACCTGAGATCCTGAGCACTCAGCTGTGCATAGCCCCTCCGTGCAAACAGAGCGATGCTTCAGAATTTCCACTACGTTTTTCTCTTTTAGATGTGACCCAAGTCCAGTGGTTTCTATCTCCACTGAACGCTCTGTCTATTATGAAGTGTGATTCTCACTTGAGAAATCTTCCATATGTTTTCTGCAGCAATAAGTGCTAACTACATATTTCCCTCTAGTAACCCATAAAATAATGCTTTTAGGTACTTTCCCATGGCCTAAATATGTAGGCTAATCATAAAGCCTTTCACAGTACATATTACATCTGTATCAGGAGATGGGAAAGTAAAATAAGGGAAAGTAAGGCTGGCTGCAGGGATATCACAGCATCAAATAACCTTAGGGATTAGAAGGGACCTCAAAAGATCATCCAGGCCAATCGCCCTGCCAGAGGGGATCCCTTAGATGCAGTCACACAGGAACGTGTCCAGGCAGGTTTTAAACATCTCCAGCAAAGGAGACTCCACCATCTCCCTGGGCAGCCCCTTCTAGTGCTCTGTCACCTTCAATAGGAAGAAGTTTCTTCTTGTATTCATGTGGAAACTCCTCTGTTCCAGCTGACACCCACTGCCCCTTGTCCTACCGTTGGATGACACTGAGCAGAGCTTGGCTCCTTCCTCCTAGACTCTGTCCCACTGACCACTACTCTCTGGCTTCCATCCTGTAGGCAGGGTGGACCGAGCCCTAAGCACTCTGATCAAGAGGCATCCCTGCCCATGGCACGGGGGTTGGAACTGGATGATCTTTGATGTCCCTGTGATTCTGCATGCATTTCATGTGGTACACTGACACTGAAGGTAGCAGACACCCAATCATAACCTGAGTAACAGAGTCATACAAAGCAGAACTATAATCAAATTAATAAATGATGTTATGAAGACAGATGTTCCGTTCATATATATTGCTGTACTTAGGAAAGTAGCATCACATCTGTAAATATAAAAATGGGAAAAGTCTGGTTAGGCAGTATGTGAACAGGAAAGGGTCTGGAAATGGAGACAGTTTAGCAGGGTAGACTCCCTGCTACAAACAGAAGAATGATACCTTTTGGAAAATAAACAGTAGGAACTGAAAATCATCTTGAAAAGACTGAGATCCTTTATTCACAGAGCCTACAAAAGAAAATATTAAGGAAGAAATATCCTAAAAGCCTTCCCAAGCTTTACATCAGTAATTGTCACCTCCACCTTCATAATCCACAATAAACCAGTTTGATTTACAGAAAAAACAACCCAAACATTAGAAAAACACTCAAAGAAGGGCACTAACTTACCATATCATCTACCATGGGGTACTGCCTGACCTTCCCAAAGCTGGTGAGGATTCAGGTAAGTTCACCACTGACCCAATAGAGAAGTTGCACCAGGGGAAGTTCAGGTCAGACATTAGGAGAAGTCCTTTACTGAAAGGGTCATCAGCCATTAGGATCAGTGAATCTTAAAGGCTGGAAAAGACTTTCAAGATCTTCAAGTGCAACCAACCTCAATGATTGCATAATTCTATGAAATTAACTGCACTGCAACACAGAGGAGAAAGAGAAGTGGGCAGCTGGTTGGACTTCTACCTGTAGATAAACTGTAAACATTAGGTTTACATAAAAACTGTTCCCAAGCCTTACTTCCTGGATGCAAAACATTCCTCCTTTTCCTTATAACTTCAGTTCTGAAAATGCAGTTGTCCTGAGGAGATGCCAAGCATTCCACAGAATTGAGTGTCGCGGGACTCGGTACCCCTTTCTGGTTAAATATTGTTCCATATGCACACCGGGAGCTACACAAGGCAAGCAGCATCACACTCGCTGCAAAGAGTAGCTGAGACACCCAAAACACAAAGGAGGCAACACTGCAGATAAAGCTCCCACGAGGCTGACACCATAAAAAGACCCCGAATGGCCACAGCCAGTGCTGCTTAAGGTTTTCAAAGCAATCCTGCAAAACACACAGATATTGGAAGAGACCTTTATCTGCAGCAGAACTCCTTCACCACAGGTCATCAGGGTTTCTGCTACAAATTTTCACACCCCTTCGACAAACTGGGTGGTCTCTAACACCTTTCCCCAGCACTTCCTCGCTCTGTGGCTTGGCACCGCTCCCTAAGGCCCTCCCCATTCCAACCATTTACACGTTGCCAAAGGCAACACAGTACGTGATAGACAGAGCCTGTTGTGGCCCACAGGTGTGATCACATAAACCAGCGATTCTGGTTTAATCATCCTTCTAAGAACACTTTCCAGACTGCAAAACTATCACAGCCCTCCTTGACCTTATTTTTTACCCCCAGAAATTGTTTCGAACATTCCTAATTTGCATTTTCTTCTCTGAATATTTAATTTGCCAGAGGTTTTTTCTAGACTGCATTACCTGTAATCTCAGCTGAATCCTTCTCGGGAAGAATAGAAGTCGATCTTCTTGTATTGCATCCCAAAGCTGGAATTTGGCAGGAATGGGATCACATTGCTGACTTTTATTCAGCTGCCGGCCCACTCTAACCCCAAGATCCTGCTCTACAGCAACAGTTATTGTTTCTCAATCTTTAGTTTGTCTGATTCTTGCTTGCTGGAGTCCTTTGCACTACACCCAAATGAACACCATCTCACTGTCTTCAAATCTCTCCTCTAATTTTTCCAAGATCAGAGCTATTGCTGTTAACGTCCAATATTTGACCATAAATTCTCTGATACAAGTTCAATTCTCACCATCTCCCTCTCCTCTTATAGTTCTACCTCATTTTCCTCTTCCTAGTCCTGTTCTCTTCTTTAAGGATGGGAAAAGGAATTTCTCTATTTCATAAGCATTAGGGAAGAGTTCTTTACTCAACAGCATACGACAGGCTCTTTATACAGTTTTCCCTCCATTGCCAGTCTCAGTTACCTCCTCATGCAGAGCTGCTACTAACTGACAACACAATCTGCCAGGGTAGAGCCAGTCACAACATACAAGGTGACAAGACACATACGCTTCAAAAAGCATCAGTAAACCTTTGCTATCCAAAGAAAGCTCCCAATTTTCCCCAAAGATAAGCAGTTTCAGAGCATCACATCCTGCTAGAGAGTAACTACTTGCATGATGCCATGCGGAGCACCGTGCACAAGTATTTCTCTCTAATGAGCCTGTCCTATGGCTGTGAAGGTTAATTTCCTTATTTATAAGCTCTGCCATACTTTTCAGAAGGCACAGTTAATGAGTAAAAGCATAAATACCCCTTTATCAAGGCTTCAGGCCAGACTCATCGTGCAATTAAGAAAGTTACATTAGTTTTTGTAATTTCTTTAAATGATATAAATTACTTTCAATGTGACACTCGGAAGCAGCAGCCTAATTAGGTGGTAACTTCGATTCTTAATTAGATGATTTGATATTCAAAAGCACTACACGCTACACTCAGAGATTCCAAAAGTAATAGGATTTATTTGGGAATCTTGTTTTGGAGTACAAATGGCCAAGGGCATTGCAAGTACAGTGACAATAGCAGTTCATGTTGGGTGGGACACTGCTAACACCAGGGCTCAGCTCAGCTCCCTACAGGTACTTCATTTTTCACTATTCACCACAAGAAGCAGTAATCCTGGTCCTGCAGATCCACTGATCCATCTGAAAGGCGGTATCATTGTCTACCTGCAGCATGATGGTAACGTTCTTCTCCTGGATGTCCCTCACGCCTTCTCGGTGTTGTACTGACCTTATGTAACAGAAAGTAGGTGGAACAGGTTTTAAAACTGTAGTCCTTCTATATATGTGACACAGGGAGAATGATCCCATGACTTTCCCAAGATCCTTCATTAAGGGCAAGGTTTTCTCCAATTTCATTAAATTTATTTAACAAGCTTTGCTCTTTTTCTAAGAGAATTAACCACAACTAAGTTTATGGGCTGCCCAGGGAGGTGGTGGAGTCACCATCCCTGGAGGTGTTTAAAAGGTGAGCAGACAGAGCACTTGAAGCCATGGTCTAGGGGTTGAGGAGATGCTGAGATGAGGGCTGGACATTGTGCTCCTGGAGGTCCTTTCCAGCCATGAGGATCCTACGATTCCATGATTCTAAGTTGGATAGTCCTTGAACTCAGTAACACTACTTAACTGAACAGGAAAAAGAGAATGTCATTATTAAATCAAATTATTAGCTTAGATGAGAAACGTTGATGGAGCTATTTAAATGGTGCTCCACGCTCAGTGAATTAAATATCCTTAACACCTATTTCAGTCTTGCAAAGAAATAGAGAGAAAATGAGCATTACTAATTTGAGACCCATTCTGGCTCGCTTCTGCACTTTAAATTCTCATAGATAATTCTTGTCATGATTATCAGATACAGACACAGTGCACTGTGAAAGAAAAAAATCACATCTTTCAGTACAGTTTCTAGCATTGCACAAGGTACAGTTGATCTACTGAGTCGCTTAAAGTGTCACCTGCACAGGAGGACCATGGAGTAATGATAAAGATGTTGCTGAAACATTGCACAGGCCACTTAGATTTTGTCTCATTACTCTTTGTAATGTAAGAAAACAAAATACAGAAAACCAAGACACTGCCCTAACACCCATGAAGATAAAATAATCAACTCCCAGCTGAGAATTAAACTTGACACATGGATGATTCTTTTTATTCTGAGAAACTGCCCTGGGAGCAGACACCCAGCTATTGCGGGAGGCGCAGAACACCTCCACAAAACAAAAACCACTCCTTTTGGCTTTTGCCCAGGGCTTGGACAACCTTGGATGAAAACAAGTAAGGTGAATAACAACAGCTGTCTGAATCAAAAAGATAACTCTGCAGGAGTGTTCATGCAACCGATCAGTATAAAGCCAAGTCCATTTCAGAGAGAGTCAGGAGTCTATCTGCAGGTGGACACACATCTTGGATGAACCATTGTGGCTCTACAGAAAACAGAGCTCCCAGTAACAGTGGGATGGGATGAACTGGGCCAGGGTAATGAGTTGGATTATGCAATTCTCAGGTATTCTCTGTGATATACTGGAACACAGGCTGTGAGTGGTTTCTCTGTTGCTGGGGTTTTGGCTCGGGTGGTTTAGCATAGGCTGGATTTGGTGAGCTCAGAGATGTTTTCCAGCCTCGATAACCACTCTGTATTGATAAATAGATAATAAAATAGGCATTTACTTTCTGCTGATGGCTGCATCCCCTTGGTTAGGCTGTGCAATTGGCAAGCACCAATCTGAAGCATGTAATGTGCATACAATATGCAGTTTTTCCTACAGAGGTGAAGACTGCTGTAAGGTGAAGGTCACTGAGGCCAAAGACCAGAGGATACAAACTCATACTTTGAATTATGAACATACACATCACGTCTTACCTGGCAAGGCCACAGCTTGCTGAGTGGCTGAGTCTGTACTGAAGGAAAGGCGACCACCTTTGGCCAGCCTGTCACACAGGAGGGTGATGTTCTTCTTCAGCCTGTTAGTATCTTTGGGCATGGACAACTCGCTGCCAAGAGTCAGGGCCTGCTCTTTAGAACTCTTTGACAAACAAGTTTTTAACAAATAAGAAACAGCAGCATCCACAGTTTCTTCCCAACCCTGAATCAAAGAAAAGGAAAGTAACTAAAATTAGATGAACTACAATATGACATTAACAACAACATAATATATCAAGGAGGAAAGATTAGGTACTGATACACGGACTATCATCTGGGGACACAAGCACGCCCTTCTTTAGCTTGACTGAAGAAAACCAAATTCGTTCCAAAACTGACAGGAAAATATCCTTCCAATAACAGTGATTTATGGACGGCATGCAAAACGAGTTGAATTCAGTAGCTGCACTAATCACGGAAAACAAAGACGTTCCTAGACGCAGCATTTCTAGTTAAAGAGTAGACCTGAGATGTAAATACAAGCACAAACATTACGTGAAATATGTGTCAATGCCAGGGGAAAGAACCATCTTAATAATTAGTTAGACAGTCTTCATAATGACTGTACAGTGTTTTGATAACACGCCAACACACAGAACACCATAGCTGCAGATATCCGGTATCAAATCAGCTGAGCTCAACTGATGTTACCTACAGCGTTGGCACTGACTCTTCTGCATTCTGTAATCTTAAATCACACTCTACGGTGGGACCATGGGATTAATCTCAAGTGCCTGAACTAATGAACCTGCAAGTTACTCAACGCTCCCTCCTTTCTCTTCATGACAATCTTACAGAGCTTAGAGAGAATTTGCAACTAATAACACGGGGGGTTGTGGTTCAGTAACTTCAGGACACATCTCTTAGTATTCATCTTCTTGCTCTAAGCAAGTTTTATGTATGCGCTGCCCATGTGTATCATGTGTACTTATGTCTATGCTAGTTTTTACTCATTACTCTCAGGGTCAAAAGCCAAATCCAGTGACTTATCATATAGACAAGTAGTTTATTAACAGAAAAAAGTAAAGGAAGGGTTTTAAAAGATAGAATAAAACGTGGCCAATGCATTTTTTCCCTGCCTGCTGCTTTCATCTCTGATTCCCCGGTCTGCTAGAAATCTGCGACATGCCTAACATTATGAAAACTACATCCCACTCTATTGAGAGAGGGAGAGAGAAAAGGAAAAGAACAAACAGATGCAAAAGATGAACTGTCTATAATTTTTCCTGAACAAACAGGGAGCTGGGTAACTCCATAGCTGGCTGCAGAAAAAGCCTGAAACAGGATCAGTCTTGCATTTGAATCCCACCTGGTTAAAGGTCAAACTAGCACACTGCACAGGGAATACTGTTCAGTCACTGCAGTACTAGTGTCTGCTCTCCCAACACATCTGGTTGGTCGGGACTTCTCTAGGAAATCAGTATGACTTTCAGTGTTGTGAGGCTGCAGTCTTGAACCGCCCAGCTCTGTCTGCTGCTAAGCTAACAGCAGACAGCCACTCTTGTAGCCTTTTCGTGGCAATTTCTGAGAGAACA
>VZRI01001588.1:16824-142050 GCA_013397515.1 Upupa epops
CCCAAATATCCAGCTGTACTTAAAACAACCTCCCATTCTTCTAGGTTTTTGGCTTTTACACACAATGCCTTGTACTTCATTAGAAACGTTCAGCTCAACAGCAAAGTCACCCACCTGTCCACATTTCCATGATTGGGTTTACGTAACGATGTAAAGAACAGTGATGCCAACCCTCTCAGAGTTCACTGCCAACCAAGCTAAGCTTCATTATTTTTATTTATTAGATGCAGATGGCTTTTGTGAAGGCTAAGGTACTACTTGCAACACAGAGAAGTAAAGGCCACCCTTCCTGACCTTGTTCTGATGAACAAATCTAGGACAGATGCTTATTGCTGGGCAAATACATCAGTGAGACTACAAAGACACAGGCACTTCATCCTGCACCAAACATACTATTAATAGTGGCCTGAAAAAGTGCTGTGTGTATAGAACAGTGACACTGTTATAGAACAGTGACATTGTGTGGAGGAACAGGATCAGCTCGTGGGGTTTTCTTACTCAACATTTGCCTTTCCTGCCTTCAGAACAATGACAATGTAAATCCACTGTCTTGTTTGGACTACGCCCCTTCCCACCAAAACCCAACCCAATGAAACCCAGGCAAATTAGAAGACTCATGCCAGTCAATCAGCGCTGTGACGGCCTCACATTTCTCAGATATTCTAGAAAGATTCCACTGGAGTGTAATCCATCTGCTGACCTGCGATGGTGACAGGAAATAATCCATTCCACAGCCAATTTACAGAGGTTAATGAGCTGGTAAATGCTGTCTACGTTCCCACATACTGGGCAATGAAACTTAATATGCACAGAGCACACCAAAAAAAACCCCCAAGCAGTCAAGCCATGCAGCCCTAATTATTCCACAAATCATGAAAAATAAGACAACATAAACATCAGCATCTGAGTTTCACTGGAAGACAAAGGAAACCCACGAGTAAGTGGTGTCAGCATACAGTAGCCCAGAAGCTAACTGATACGTCTCTCCAAACAAGTTATAAAAATGCAGGCAAAAGGAGCACTTGAACAAGGAGACTGAAATAGAAGCTAAAGGAAAGTCCGGAAATTAAAAGGGGGGAATATTTCGTCCCTGGCTCACACAAGTATGTTTTATTTAGTACCACAGCCTTAACGTTTTCCAACCCTTGTTCTTGTATTTAATTTCCATGTAAAGCTGGTTTCCTAGCAGACCATAAAACTATCTTCTCCAGCTCAAGTACCGGTGACCTAGTAATTCCAGTAGAATCCAAAGCAGCCTTTCTGAATCCTGAAAGAGTACACAAATGCTACCTCTACACGAAAAACAAAACCACCTTAAAAGAAATCTTCTGAGGTGATTGTATACAACTAAGAGTTAACAAGCACAAATAAGACTGCATTGCTCAGCAAGTTTTATTGGTGCAGGGTAAACTGAGGGAACAAGAAAAATTCTTCACCCCTTAGGCGAAGGAGGAGCTAAAAAGATGTTTAAAAATGCTCTCTTTGAATGTAAAGCCTGGCTCACTGTGTGATGCCTACTACAAGGGAAGCACATAACAGGCCAGCAGAATTAACTCTAGTACCACTCAAACTGAGGGAAACATCCTCGCTACCAAAGGCAGAGTTAATTAGTTAATGATTCAGTTTGCAAAAGCAAAAACACATTGTTTTAAATGCCCCAAGAGTTGTTTATGAGGAAATTATTAGTGAACCACATAAACAGAAGACAGGTAGCTGAAGGGTGAACACTGTCTCCTGGTTACAGCAAATACAATGAAGGACTGATGGCTAACAAAATCTTTATCATGCCTTCCACTTTGGTTAAAGAGCTTTAGGTAAAGCGTTTGCCCAAAGGTCTAACAACAAAGACTTTCAAAACCAACTCCATTGCCTTAACCATTACCTTAAGTCATGCAGAAGAGCAGCATTTCTCAAGGAATGAGTGCTAACAAGCCCACTACAACAGCTATTACTCTAAAATGGTTAGATGGTTTCTCCATTAGACCATTTAGTTTTGCTTCAATTAAATCTGCTAGGTAAAGTAGCTTGTGTTCATCAAGGGAAATACATCATTAACATTTCACAAGATCCACAAAAGCACTAAGCACAATTACAAGGGTTATTTCCATCTGCAGTCATGAAGTATTTCACATGACTGTGTGCATCTCTAAACAAGAACACTGATTCTTATTCAGAACCAGCATCTAGAGGTACAAAAGTAGCAGTAATCCATCCTAACACCAACATGTGCTGCACTGTGAGCAGAAAGAAGCAGCTCCTGCAAGAGCTTAGATATACTGCAGGGTTGAAAAGATTCCAGGGAAAGGATAGGGTGAACAACATGGAAAGGAGGAAAAAGTGATTCTTGGAAGATAAGTTTGAAAACAACTGGTTAATGGAATTAACAGAACTCTAGGTATTGTAGAAAAGTTAGAGGGCTACAAATCAACACTATTTGTCTTGCGTGTAAATAAACCATTCTAATAGCACATTAGTCAAAAACAAGGTTCCTCCTAAACTGTGTTCGTGAGCCAGACAACTAGTTGATTCTGTATCTTAAAAAGTCTCTCCTAAAAAGCCTGAATTTAGTTTGAAAGCCTTTATCATTATTAATATTATTCCTGAGGCAACTGCCATTTTTCCAGCTGCCTGTGAAGTCATTTATCATGGAGTGATAGCCAAGCCAGTTCTGAAAGAATTCAAATGCGATGTGAAACACACTGCAAAAGCTATGCAACGTGAGTGCAAGCCAAATGATGGGAATTCTTACAGCTGTTCCCTCGGGAGTTTACCTGACTATATCTATTTCTTGATTTTAATCACAACAATCATTTCATCAGTTCTCAAAAGTGCTGGAATACTCAAAGCTCACCTTACTGAATGACAGCCTTGCCATAGCCACACTATTCCACCAGAAACAAAAGGAAGGGTTTATATGTGCAAGCTGGACATGCTAACTCACACGAAACACCGGCCATGTGTCTCTCAACACTTAGATTTTACAGTGATTAAAACCCATTAGAGTTACACATACAAACTGGTGATCCCTCAACCCAAGGCTTATAGTCTCCAATACAGGCACAGAGCATTAAGAACTTCTGACACCAGTCATCCTAACCCCTATTCTTCAGGCTTATTCTATATTCCTAACTGACATTATTTGCCTTAAACAGGAGATAACAGACACAGCAGCCGTGAGGATGCCCCACACCATTCAACTGTTCTACCAGAAATGGAGCTTACAGACTTCCCCTGTGAACTTTCTGGAAAATTACTGCTCAAAATTAATTGATAATACACTTAGGACACCTTCGGAAGAGAGTCTGGATAAGATGAAAGAAAAAACCCCAAGAAAATAGACTTTCCATCTATAAGCAGTAAAATATTACTGATGTCTAAGTGTATTGAACTTTGAACAGTCTCAAGAGACAGCATATTTAAGATGCACATGACTAGGTTGAAGAATTATCCTTCTAACAACCTTAAAATGGCCTTCAATGTAATGCATTAAAAACACCAGTCACAGGTCATTCTAGAATATTCTACAGTTCACTTCTGTAAAATAAAATAAGAAAAGATATGAAAAATCAACCAAGCAAAAACCCCCACATATATGAGAGACAGCAACCTACCACAGGTTAAAGGAATTACATCCCTAGTCCTGCTAGCCACACTATTCCTGATACAAGCCAGGATGCCATTGGCCTTCCAGACCACCTGGGCACACAGCTGGCTCACATTCAACCAGCTGTCAACCACTATTCCCAGGTCCCTCTCTGCCAGGCTGCTCTCCAGCCATTCATTCCCCAGTCCGTAGCCCTGCGTTTTTCATGTCTATCACACACACACTGCCCAGAGCTCTGCCCAGCCTCATTGCCACTGCCAGCAACAACACAACCAGTAACTTCGTCTCTTTAATGAGCCACAAGGGCACATTGCTGGCTCAAGGTCATCCTGCTGGCCACCAGGACACTCAGGTCTCCTTCGCTTATGCTACTCTCTAGCAGGTCAGACCCCAACCTATACCATCGCCTGGGCTTGCTCTCGCTCTGATGCAGGATCCTATGCTGCTCTTGTTGAATTTCATTCGATTCCTCCCTGCCCAGCTCTCCAGGTCCCACAGAACTGCGGCCCAGTCCTCTGCTGTGTCAGCCACTCCTCCTAGCTTTCTGTCACCAGTAAACTTGCTGACAGTGCACTCTGTTCCCTTATACAGGTCGTTAATGAATAGATTGAACAGTACTGGTCCTGGTAGTGACTCCTGTGGGACTCCACTAGGTCCAAGCTTTCAACTAAACTATCCCACTGACCACTACTCTCTGGCTTCTATCCTGCAGCCAGTTCACAATCCACCTCACTACCTGATATCTTAGACCACGCTTCCTCAGTTTGGCTGCAAGGATGCTGTGGGAGACTGCATCAAGACAGACCACATCCATGGCTTTGCCACCATCTATCCATCTGGTAATGTCTTCATAAAAGGCTCTAAGGTTGGTCAAGCTTGAATTCCCTTTGATTTGCTGTGTTGACTGCTCCTAAAGAGCTTTTTTCTTATCCTTGATCTGCCTAGAGTCAGCGCCAAAGACAAGTTGTTCCATCACCCTTCCAGGGTGAGGAGGTAACACTGACCAGTCTATAGTTACCCAGGTTAGTCCTCCTTGCTCTTTTTGAAGACTGAAGATTGGAGATTCACTCACTAAAAGATTCTTTCTACTAAAGGGCATTTTAAATGTTACTCCAACACTTTACAGTAAAACCCATCTGCTATCATGCATTAAACTGAGCAGATGCTCTAGTGTTTCCCAAGCGACTGCTCTCTTCTGTTTCTAGTGATTTACATTCAGATCATCATCTTAGAGAATGCACAGACAAGCCTCATACAACTTCCATCACTGCCTTCAAGCGTATTTTACTACTATACCTAATCACCACTGTAAAAAGTAAATTCACAGTTACTAAGTTAATTACTCTAGATCACAGACTCTTAAAAAGGCACATTTCACTCTCTGGCATTGTTTTTCCTCCCAGTTACAACTTCAATCAGAAATTTAGAGAGAACGCAGTCATTTGGTTGGTATGACTCGAAAGAAATATAGAAGGAGATTAAAATGTACTTCCTCAATGCCAGTTTCTAGCTGTTACTGTCAACTGCAGTACCCAGCTCTGGCTATAAATGACCAAGGTTGTTATCTGAGCAACGAAACCCCCATATGTCATTAGTTGGTAATATCCTGACAACTATACGAACATCTGTAACATCTGTTCTTCAGTAAAGTTACTATTCACAGCTATGCTGTGAAAGCAACTCCATCAGTCCTGAAACTTGAACGTTCCTTGCTTTTTTCATTTCTCAGACTTGACAGTCTCTGTTGCAAGCGAATAACAAACACGGTGGCTGTGCAGGCCACCAACTCTCCTGAAAAAAGCAGCTAACTGCTTTACCAGATCTCAGGTACATCAGTAGTATGGTTATTGTGACAATCATGGACCCTTTTGTCTCCAAAAGCTCTGTAAAATAGTTTCATACCACATATTTGCTTAGTGATATAGTTTAGTGGTGAGCTCGGTAGAGGTTAACGGTTGGACTTGATGATCTCAGGTGTCTTTTCCAACTGGAATGATTCTGTGATTTCAATAGCACTCAAAACCATTTGAAACACAGTCTGCATGGAGCTGTAACACTGCTCAGAAATAATGACAATGCATAGACAAGTACTGTGAAGATGGGTTCTAGTCCCACGGTAACTGCAGCTAACTTCCAAATAAGAATGCAACAAACCAACGTGCAAAAGTGTTTGAAGAGCAAATAAAACTTCTTCAGAGTACTTTCCTTCACCTATGTTCCATTCAGCTTCTCTCAGAGAAGCCTGAACACTAGCTAGAGGCTTCTGTCTAAATACAATTGGTATGGCAGCAGATTTTCCCCTTCCCTGAGCTTCTCCTTAAATTACATTCAGATTTCTGTGGGACCATAACAACTTCAACATGGCACATTATTTCAGTATTCTGTAGAGGTCTAATTTTCATTTCCACCTCCAGTTATTGTTGAGTTTACTTTATCCCGGCTGCTCTGCAGGATGTACATCCTTATAATAATTCTGGGAGGCTCTAATGTGGGATGCTGTTAACAGCTGTATCAAAACCACATCAAGATAAAGGCAGAAGTTATAGCCTGTATTCCATGAGCCACAGATTTCACCAGGTTTAATCAAAACATGCTCCAAACCAAGAAATTTCACAGAATCACAGAGTGTTAGGGATTGAAAGGGACCTCGAAAGATCACCCAGGCCAATCCCCCTGCCACAGCAGGATCCCTTAGATGCAGTCACCCAGGAACATGTCCAGGGGGGTTTTGAATGTCTCCAGAGACAGAGATTCCACAACCTCCCTGAGCAAAGTGAGTCATGCAGAAAATGACTGATCGGGCTCTACGAGTTTCACGGGAACTTTCTTTCAATTCCATACAAGGGAATGCACGGAACTCCTCCGTTGCACAGCTTCATCTGTCATGCTGAAATGAGGACAGAATCCAAACCAAATCCTTACAGAACTGTTTTGCTTTTATAGCTATGGGTGAACATGATGTCAAGTGCCAAAACACTTCTCTCTTCTCCCCACGCAAATACTGCAGATGATCCTGGGAAGCCAGCAGAAGCTTTCTAAAAGGCCACAAACCATTCTAAGCATGTACCAAACCCTGGATTCACTGCACGCAGCAGCCAAAGTCCTGTGCAAAGCACGGAAATGATAATTACTGTGCACTTAGATATTACTTCATTTTTATTCTTAGGAGTCATTTGTGAAAAACTGTTTTACTAGAAGGGTCATCAGGTACTGGAACAGGCAGCCCAGGCAGGGGGCTGAACCATTATCCCTGGGTGTGTTTGAAAGTCATGTACACCTGGAACTTAGGGACAGGGTTTAGTGGTGGTCTCGAGACAGTTGGGGTAATCACTGGATTCAATGATCTTGAAGGTATTTTCCAACCTAAATAATTCTATGATTCTATGAAAAATTGTGCAGGATACATTACTGTTCAAACCTACGTGTCACTGCTAACACATATAAATGTCAGAGTTTATTTCTCCTCTAACTGTGGCATCCTATCTTCAAGTGCTTCAGCCTAAAATGCAGTAAGAAATCTGGACTTGGCATCTCCATCATCTTTGTGGCTCTGTACTGGACTCTCTCAAGCAGTTCTGTGTCCTTCAGGAACTGAGAGGCCCAGAACTGAATGTAATACTCCAGTACAGGGGAATGAGAATCTCTCTTATCTAATAACCACCCCCCTTCTAATCCAGCTCAGGATGTCATTAGCCTTCTTGGTCACAAGGACACATTGGTAGCTCATGATCATCCTGCTAGCCACTAGGACCCCCAGACCCTTTCCCTCCTATGCTGCTATGCAGAGCACAGTTCAGGAAACACAAGTACATTGTTGATTCATAGTGTTTTCTTTATGTCACATTCATCCATTAAATAAACCAATGCACAAACACTGAAGACAAAGAACAGTGTGTGCTTAGTAAGGTCAAATATGCCCTATTACTGCCTGCACTTGTCTATAATTTATAGTTCTATTGGAATATGTGCTTGATGTACACAAGTATATATGCTTTTTATACAGATTTATATATGTTGATATGTTTATAAATCATATACATATCTATCTCTCTCATTTATAGTCGAGTATTCAAAAAATTGGGGCTATGTGAGATGCTCCTACTTGCCTTCATAAGGATTAAGTGGAAAAGAAGTGACAGTATCCACATCTTCCAGTGAAGCAGTCTACAACCCACTCCTATTTTCTACTTTCCTGGAAAATCAATGTAGTTTGCATCGAACAGGTAATAAATAAGTGTATAAATTAATTCAGAGGACAATCTTCAACAAAGTCTATGTACATTTAAGCACTTAAAGCCCTGCCAATGAGAATTTTGCAGGCAGTTCTTACAGCTTCTTACCAGCTCCTGTGTATCTTCCGCTAATGGCAAAAACGTAGCTTCCAGAACAGCGATTTGATCAGTGCTGAGCTTCTGCCACAGGCTAATCAGCATAATCACCAGATGGGTGGCACATTTCAACTTTGAGAACGCCTGGAACAAGTTGGTTTGATTTTCTTCTGCTGCATCTGCTAGAGCTATTACCTGCAAAAATCACAAACGACTGTTCAGTATAATTTTGCCGTTCCTGAACACTCAGCAGTGAAATCACCTTTGGCAGGCTTTTGTTTTCCTTCAGAAGATCCCGAGGAATTCTGTTTTCCACAAACCAAACCATATACAGGGGATGAAATGAATTATTAGTCACCTCGATTTTTCTTCTACATAGCCAAAGACAATTTCAAGTCCACAGGATTGATCTCATACATTCAGAGCACACTGCTAATGCATTCCTGAATTTGAGCATCACATCGTCCACAATAACAAGCTGAAGCTCAGGTTTATACCACACAAGACACTAATCTCTGGATGACGAGCAAGACTACTGTATTAATCAAAACAAATAAACTGATTTATCTGCAATTAAAAAGTCCATATGCAATTGTTTCCACATGAAACCACCCTCCATCTGCTCATCTGCGTCTCTCCAGGTTCTGCCCTAGTTGTTTCAGCTCCTATGCCAGAACTGAAACAAGATGGATCGTGGATATGAAGGCAATACCACTTGAATTGCCAGACATTATGAAAGAATTTTCAAAATAAAATGAAAAGGCAGATTCACTTTCCTAGGCTGGGAAGATAATTTTGCTGAGTACTTCAAGATGGGCAAAACCAGAAGAGTTATTGTATGGTATTTGACTCAGTTCAGAAATAACTGGCCGTTGTGTATAATGTTGTCCACTCACAACGTTACAAATGTTGGTGTTTTTGAAGACTGTGGCTATAAAACCCTTCTTTCTTGAAATATAATGTTTAGACATTTTCCATCACGGGTAGAATGTGATGACAGTGATTTCAACCTCTATTTCCACGGTATTTACACTGCATTATTTCAACTAGAGGGGGAAAAAAACACAACAAAGGTTGGGATCTATCCTGGAGGAGTACAACTTACAAGACCTGTCCTCCTGAAAGCCTTATTACATCTTCATGTTGCCTTAATGGCACTTGTCTTAGAGCAGCACTGATCATCTTCACTGTCATTTAAATCAGCACCTCCCGCAGTCACTTTCTCCTTTGGTTTACTTATCTGGAATACAGGGTAATAGGTGCCTGCCTGGAGTTGTGAAAAGGCTGGAAGAAAATGCAGTTCAAGCCTAATTAGTATTACTACAGAATTCACAAAGTAGATCTCGCTGAGCTTGATTCATTAACATTTGGCAACGGCGGGATAATGAAAATACGAAGCGATGGATCTTCGGCTGGGGAAACCAAGCCAAGCAGCTGTTAGCATTTGGTGGAGAAAACCTATTTTTAATCTGTACCATTGGCATTGGAGATGTGTGTGTGTTCCCTCCAGGCTCCCATGTGACTGGGAAGATAAAGAAAACAGCATTTTAGGGAACTATAAATATGAAGCATTTCAAACAAAACGTGTTGATAGCTTTTGTTTCAGATTTTCAAACGCAGCGTTTCCAAATCGAATGGAAACCCCACAGGACACATACACACTGCTGCCAAGGAGCAAAACAAAAAAGCCCAGCTAACCATGTGAAGGAAAAGTGAGAAATGAACCCCAAATACTCACAACTAATACGGCTGGAGGCGAGCAGCAGCCACACAGATAAGGCGCCTCAGATAATCGTGCCCACGTTCAGTTTGCTCACATCAAAGCCCCCATGCTCTTCAAAGATTCGTAGAATCCTCATGGATGGGAAAGCCCTCCAGGATCACAACGTCCAGACCTCATCCCTCATCTCCCCAGCCCCTAGACCATGGCCTCAAGTGATCGCTACTCACCTCCTAAACACCTCCAGGGATGGTGACTCCACCACCTCCCTGGGCAGCCTGGTCCAGTGCCCAACCACTCTCTCAGGAAAGAGCTTCTTCCTAATGCCCAATGTAAACTTGCCCTGCCGCAGCTTGAGGCTGCTTCATCTCTCATGTTCAGCACAAGGTGGAGTTAAAAACTTAAGTTTTAAGAATTAGGGGTGACAAAGCTACTCTGCTAGGCAGACCCTGAACGATTACAAGCATTTAAAAAATAAACTAACAGCAACTGAAGCTTTTGAAACTACCAGGCTTCACCATTATGAGTGCTCACGCGTATTTTTAGGGCGTTGCTTCACATCCAGCAGTAATTTCAACTAATCCTTCTCGAAAAAGGCTTGCAACAGACCCACTCCTGGACGTTCAGACAAGTTCCTTGGGGCAATAAAGAACATAGCTCTCCCAGGCTTATTGCAACAAGAGCAAAAAGTGCAAACACAGCTCCAAAAATACGAATCACTTGGTTATTAGTTGAATAGGAAGTTGAAGGCAACTTTGAAGGAGTAGGAGGCAAGAAATGAGGATGAAATTCCAAGCATCTTTCTTTTGACTCAGTAGTGTATTTTCTTGGAGTCCCTGATGCCATTAGGACTGAAGGCTCTCACAGGCTTTGTGCCATGGAGAATAGCACAAATGCCATTGTAAAATGGAGAACAGGAAAGACAACTAAAAATCTTTTTATTTTAAAACAGTCAAGAAAAGCTCAAGGGTGGAAATTCAGCCAACTATTCTTATTCTCACCTAGTTCGATCACACTGGGTTCAGCTTCCAGTGCCATCATTTTCAGCAGAAATCAAGTTGGAGAGGAGAAGCGTGGCATTTAAGCAACACAGAATCCCTTTACAGTTAATCTACAGCACTTCTAACTACTTCTTAAATTATGAAAAATAAAGTCAGAAATGTAAGTTCTGAGTTAAAGACGATTATGTACTCCAGGGTAAATTAATTCATGATCAAACCTTTATACCTGATTCAGTAGATCCATTCCGTATACAATTATTACCAGCAAAAACAGAGATCTGAGAACAATTTGGGCTCTTATGCTTATGAGATAATTTATTGCAAGATAGTTAATTATCTGCCCCCTTTCAACTGCTTTAAATCAGAATTAGATCTCCATAAAGCGGGATTTTTATTCATGTTAAAGAACAAAAAAAAAGAGCAAAGAAATGCTACAATTAGCTCTTGTTCTTTTCTACTGCAACAGGACATGGATGATCTTTTTTAAGGTGCCTTCCAATCCCTAACATTCTGTGATTTTGTGATCTACCACCCCTCTATTTCACCCTTTCCCACATTCACTCATTTTAGAGAAGGAAATGCAACTCAGGAAATCTTTAACAAAATCTGAGTGTTTCAGTGTGGTTTTAAGAAGTCTGCATCACATCATGCTTACAAGTCTCTATGTGAGTCCGAGTCAGTTATTCTTTTCTTGCAAGCCCCTTTGTTTAGCTTGCAGCCGCACACAAAAGCTAAGACACCAGCAAAGCAAACCTTTATGACAGACAGCGTAAGGAATACTACCCATTTCATGAATAAAATCTTTAATATCGCTTATTCCAAGAGTAAGTTTTTAAAGAACTCTTAAAATAGTTCACAGAGCACCAAAAAAAGCTCTTAGCAGCCTGATCCCTCTGCAGACCACCTCACTCAACAGCCATTGTGCACACAGCTTTTGACAGATGACTAAACATCGTGGAATGCAGGCACAGATATCCATGTCAGAGAGCGATCTTTATCAAGCACTCCGTCACCAGAAAGAATAACCAGGTCACGGCCACAAGGGAGCACTTCCAACTGCCGTGGCGTTCCCACAGCTCTGCAACGGGTACCTGAGAGTGGTTGCTGGGATTAAGTACCTCGGGCCACAATTACCTGACCCTTGTCAGAATGTCCCAGCTAGTGCTAACCATGCCTGCAGTTCTTAAACCTCGTGGCATAGGCCCACCAGGATAACAACAAAGCAACAATTCATTAGACACCAGATACTGAACTTTGAAGTGAAGATCAACACGACCCTGATCTGAGAAGGCAACAGAAACAAAAGCTGTGGCAGCATGACAAGCCTTGTGCTATTTGGAGACACCCAGCTACCTCCTGAAATTCTAGTGACTCCCTTGATTATGAAATTATTGATCATCAAAAGAGATGACAATAGCATCTGTGCCTTTGGAAATGCTTGGGATCACAAGGGAAGCTGTGGGTTGGGGTTTTTCCCCTGTGTTATTTCCACCATATATTTATCGTTGATGATTCTACCGCACTTTTCTAAACCAGAATTTGCCATGAAGTAACATCAGCTACGAGTATAGAACAAGTTACACATTAAGATGTTGAACTCAAACACTCTACGAGGGCCAAACACAAGAGCTGCTTAAATTCAGAATCCTTTTTTGAGCTTTCCCACTTACCAAAGCTGTGTCCTGCCCCCAACAAAGCAAAACCAATGGTGCATTCTGTGAATCTGTGATTATTATCAAGGACAGTCCTGCTCCATCATCTACTTCTTTTGGACAGAATAACCATGGTATCAGCTACACATGGACATAGGAGTGTGAGTATGGTCCGCTCTAAACGAAAGAGAAATTTACTGTTTCAATAGTCCTCTTTGGAGCATGCAATAATAAAACAAGCTAGGACATTTTCTTCACAAGTCTCTCTACAGCTTTTATCTATTTCATTCACATTCTGACTAGAAATGGGTTTGAAAATTATGGCTAAACTTATAGGGGGTTCAGAACAGGCACCTGAGGTCACTGTCTAGAAGTGTTTGATCATTAAACCCACATTAAACTTCGATAGATCAACACCACTCTGCTTCACAGGAATCCTGTCATCTTCCTGGAGGAGGTATTTAAGCAAGCTACACCAGCACCATCCCAGCACGGAGACACTTGGTTGGCTGCAATTAGAACCTACTCATTTCAAGCGAAGGAAACGAAATCATACTCCTGAAAGTCCAAACATGCAGCTCTCCATATGCACATATCAATCTTGAAAATTCTTCTCTCTTAGCAGTATTAACACGTTGGCAAAAACCTGTTTGATTGCCTCTCATTCACTGGTTTTATTTAATGACATCTTCATTTTTATCATCCAAGCTTCCTCATTTAATTCCACAGTACCAGAAAAGAATTCCTGTTGTCTCTGGAGTGCCACCTGTGATAAGGATTTCCACTACAATTACTTTAACCTGATATATTTTATTTGTTTGGATTTCTTTTAAATGGAATTTAGCAATTTTAAAAAGCTCAAAATAACCCAACTATTATTATTTATTAAATAAGTAACATAAATACTATAAATTACTATTATTATTATTTAAACACTCAACAACTGACCTCAAGTAACTGATCCACAAGTAGATACAGTGACGTGTAACTGCTTGATACTGAGTATGACCATTAAATATATAAAAAATATACTCCACAATACATCAGATACTTCCCAATACATTTAGAAGCAAGTCCCATGCTCTAAAATTCAAATTTAAAAGTGGAGTTATGAAATCAGTAGCTTATCCAAGGGAAATGTCATTTGTTACAGATAACAGAAAACCCAGGAAGCCAGGGAGTTAGAGAATTCTGGACCCTTTTGAAACAAAAGTGTTTCCTGAAAGGGTGGTTGGGCACTGGAACAGGCTGCCCAGGGAGGTGGCGAAGTCACCCTCCCTGAAGGGACTTAGAGGACTATGTATCTGGTGCTTAAGGATGTTCCTTAGTGATGACCTGGCAGTGCTGGGTCAAAGGTTGGAGCTGATGATCTTAAAGGCCTCTTCCAACCAAAGGTATTGTGATTCTGTGAAAGAATCTGATTATGAAGATCACACGAATATCCCTGTCTGAGACCCTCCAACTACAGAGAAGGAAAGAAAACAAAAGAGGAATCACCCGAGGAGCATCAATGCATTCAGTGGCGACTCTTCAGGTGCTGACCAAAAGAATGTACACTTTTAGGTCACCGAAATCATTGTGCTGCAGATTATGGCCAGTAAGACGCATTCTTCTGCACACCTGGAACTGAATCTTCTGACTCTCTTCTCCCCAACCGGCTCATTAAGAAAATTCCCCCCTGAAATACCCTGCTAATTCACAAGCACAAAGCCCACAAGAACAGTATCAGGTGTAAAGTTTTCTTTACAAACACCTGCTCTAGCCACACAATAAAGTCAGGCAGGTTAAACCACATTCTGTCAATTCATCCTACAAGTTTAGAAATTCAAAATTAAACCCAAGATAAGCAAACGTTCACCCTCCAAACTGGTTCATCTCAGGTGCAAAATAAGATGAGCTGCAAAACGAATCATCTAGTGAGTCAAAACTATTTTCTCATGATTATTCAAGTGCAGTCTGTCCCACCAGAGGTTGTGGACTGGTGTCCAAAAAAGAAAATGCCAATGTTCTATATGCATGTATGTGTTTGCAGGATTACGGGAGGTTATTATCAAGCAGAACACCCTATGTTGTTCTGCTACGTGTCCAAATAGATCTGAAACACACAGCTTTCTAACATTGTCTCCCTCATCCACTATTTAATATCGTGCTTATAATCTCTTAACCTTTGAGAATCAGCAGAACAGGCAAAAGTCCTCTACCTGTACCTTTGGAAACAGAGGGGTTTCCATCCTTTCAGTCAGGCAACAGCTAACTCCACTGGTACCCACTTAAAATAAATTAACAGACAGAAGAGCTAGCAAACAGATGAAAACAGTGTCTTTCCAGTTTGTTTAGCAGTGATCCTCTCCCGAAGGAACAGCTGTGCAGTAAATTTGCCCATTTTTGAGATTAAACAGATGATTGCCCTGGCTGCACTACCTGTGCACGACCTGTTCGGGACAGATGGAGTTAAAGGGGGAAGAGTCTCTCACCTTCAAAAGGGCTTTGTGTGTACACTCAAAGATTCAAAGTCAGCCTGACTTTTCATAGCAGAAAGCCATTTTTCCCATGGAGGAAGAAAGTTTTACAGTCTGCATTTATATTGCAGCATTCAAGGCTAACATTTCATTCCCTGACTTCTCCTTGATTGAAATGGGCAGCTGAATCTATAGGGGAAATGGGTTAAAATGTGTAAGACCCTTTTAATTTCTTCTGATCTAGGCTAAAATCCCTGCTGGGGTTGCTAGAAGTAGGGGAGTAGAGCAACAAAACAGCAAGTGCCAGGTATGCTTCAGTGTCTGAAATGTGATGATGAAGGGAGTGGAGCATCTCCCTCATGAGTGTGAGATACCAAGGGCCCATTAATAAAATGTTTGTTTCCTGAAGAATAAAGTTAAGGAAAAGTTATGGCTGAATAATACAGTCAGGAAAATGGAGCTGGGTCTCTTTAGCTTGGAAAAAAAGGAGACTGAGGGGTCACCTCATGAACGTTTATCAATACAGAAAGAGTGGGTGTCAGGAGGAAGAAGCCAGGCTCTGCTCAGCAGCATCCAATGACAGGACAAGGGGCAATGGGTGTCAGGTGGAACCAAGGAGGTTCCACATAAATACAAGGAGAAACTTCTTCCCAGTGAAGGTAACAGAGCACTGGATTAGGTTGTCCAGAGAGGTTGTGGAGTCTCCTTCCCTGGAGACCTTTAAAACCCACCTGGACATCTTCCTGTGTGGCTTGATGCAGGGTACCCTGACATGGCAGGGGGATTCGACTGGATGATCTTTTGAGATCCCTTCCAATCCCTTAACATTCTGTGATAATTGACCTTGTTATCTGAGCAGAAACGTAAGGATGGTTCTACTGCAGAATATTTGGGTTAACAAATACTGCCCTTGATTACTCGGAGCAGAAAAGAGCTCATTTTTCAACACTAATCAATAATTACATGCAAACACACCCCACTAAATTAGTAACAAATGGTCAGACTGATTTTGGCTGAGATAGGATTTCTGATAAGAAAAGATTTGCCTTTAAAAGAATCAAAAAGCTCAGGTTAAACACTTGGCCTGTTCCCCTGATGTAATGCAGCTGAAGTTCATGCTCCGGTTCAGTCACATCTACTAGTTTTAACTTCATTTCTGTCATTCCTGGCCACAACTATTCAAAAGGGTATCTGCATCTGCTTTATTCTAGTGCACGGAAGTTGGGAAAGCACATCTGGGCAGCGTGCGGTCTAGCCACACTGCAGACCAAAAATCCAGAGAAACCTTTTGTCAAGAGGAATGACTAAGTGAGTTGGACAAATATCAGAAACAATCTTCTTTGATGTTTCAAGTCGGTGGAGCTCAGAAACACAACCCAAATTAAATAGTCCCATCCTCTGAAAGAGCAGCAACTGTCTCTTCCTTTAGGAATCTATTAGGACTGGAGAGAGGAAGAAGCATTTGGTATGAAAAATGGCAGGATTTAAGAGCAAAATTATGGAAAACCATCTGTCTACTTTCATATTCCTATGTTTTCCAGGATTGCCTTTGCTTTTACCAAAAATGCCTTGGAGCTTGCTTAGGAGCCCACAGGATGATGGCATTGAGATCCGCATTGCAGGTGCACATGGCTCAACTCGGAATGCCATCAACAGGCTCCAGAGTGATGCTGAGCCACTTGTCAAACATTAATGATAAAAACATGCAAAAATAGATGGAACTTCCAATCAGGTGTAGAAACAACTTGCTGAGACCCATCAGTCATGTAGAAAAGCAAACAGCTGGCATGATGATAAACGACAGGACTGGGCAGAAATACTGAGCACCATTCCTGTGGGAAGAAGTACTAGAGAAAACCTGCTGTGCTAGGACAATGTGAATCAAACAGTATGTTCTCTTCTAAATGGAAAATTCATAGGGGCAAACAGCAAATGAAAATCACCTTCCAAAGGAAGTAGCTGCATTGCAAAGATTACTGCTAAAGGAACTGGAGGAAGAAGAGCCTGCTATCCTCACAGCACAGTGAAATTGTGAAGAATCAGGAAAATAGGCAGCCTTGCTTTCTTAAGGAGCAAATTCAAGAACACCTCTGTATGAAAGAGTGAGACTCACAAAGATAAATTTTAAGATGAGGGAGGTAACTATTTTCCCTTTATTTTCTCTGTGGAGGGACCATTGTGCTGTTTTAAACCTCTGAAGGTAAAGATTTAAACACAAACTAATGTTCTAACATTGTTTATACAACATCCACCTCATGCTGGCCCTTAGACACTCATTTCAAAACCCATCAGGAGCAAGCTAAGGAAAAGTATGCTATTAACTAATTAACTTAAATAGGCAAGGGATCAAGCAGATTTCTTCCCTATTGTGCTGCGTCTTTTATCCCTGTTTTCTGTTCTCAAGCTGACTGGTGCTGCTTCGAGACCTCCTCAGGAAAGAAAACCCACACCTGCCTGAACTGATTCACAGAGATGTCTTCCTTTAATCCATGTCACAATTGTAATTACCAAAACAGAGATCATTGTTAATGTCATTTCTATTTCCTCCCATTCCTCTCTGCCCCAGAAGCATCTGGTGCAGCAAGTTCAATAACCAAAATATCAGCCCATTTGCTTTCTGTTAACCCAATAAGATAATTTACATCTCGTTTTTGAAAGAGCCCTTTTTGCATTCACAGAAAATGTAGATTTTCTTCCCTAGCAGCATGTTCTCAGGCTTCATGCAATGAGAAAAGCCTCCCAAGTCTATATATAGATATTTTAGCGTGCAAACTCATTGCGAAATGTGTTTGAGAGCGCCAATTGTGACTAACACTGATGCTGTAGTCAATATTATTAAGTTAATTATTAATATTATCAAGGAGGGCTCTGGGTAGCTGCAATTAAACTCTCCACTGTATTTTACATTATTCAAGCTTGTGGTTGTATTATGAAAGCTTCACGTAAACTGGAAGCCTGCAAGCAGTTCCATTCCACAGTATTAAGGCATTGCTCAGTAGTTGTTTGCTTCTCAAAGGAGGTCCCATTTTACTTCTAAACCGTGGCCCTCTGAACTGGCTGTGTCACCAGTTTAACTTGAGATTTGTCACAAGTGCAGGACACATCTACTAAGGATTCCTGGGTTCTGTTTTTCACAGCTAGGGAGAACACTGGAGAGGATATTTATGGAATAGGATATTTTGAGAGAGTCAGAACTTGAATACTCTCTCTACATATGGAGAATAGGAATATAAATACCATAGAGAGGGATATATTTAGGGCTACATCTTTACCATTGAAAACTATTATCTGAAGAAAACAATTGGCACTTCATTTGAGTAACTGCCAGGAAAATCACAAGACTTCTGTCTAGTCACATTCCCAGTCATTTTTAGGAGCTGAGCAAGTAAAAAGCTTTTCCCCACATCACATTACAATTAATTCTATTGATGTTCAAGTAGCAGGGGGCATGGGGAATGTGACAACGGGCACCTACATACCTGTCAGAGCAAATGCATCCCACATACTGTGTGAATGAGATCCCTGTAATTGAAAGGCATTAATACCACAATACCATCCGAGTACTGTCTGGATAGCAATACAGCAGCTGTTTTCATATCATCTTCATCACTTTCTCTCCAACCTTACTTCTTGGTAGCACATGAAATTATTGCCATGTAGAAGGATTTAATTTTAAAATTAAACTGGGTTCTTTATTCTTTAATGCATCTGTTTAGTTTAAGAATAGAGAATTCAAGATGACTAAACTCCTGCCACTTTTTCACATTACACCTAGAACACTGCAACAGACTTTTTCTCATTCTAACATAAACTGTAATTGCTTTGGAATGCATTCAGTGAAAGGTTCTTAACTTGAAAAAGTGATCTAGCTGATTTTTACTCTGGTTTTGACGTTGTGCAAGCCTTCGATAAGAGTCATTAATAAAAGGTATACTTTTAACTTTATTAAGCTCCCTTAATTATCCTATACTTGACTTTGCTTAAGCTCACTTAATTATCCTATACTATAGCACCAAGAATTCAGGACAGTTTTATGACTTCATTTCCCTAAGAGGTATCAGAACCTCATCAAAGGTTTGGCACACCAAGAAGAATTAATTAAAGTGCAAATATAAAACATATCTAAAGTATAAAGCATAAGACATCGAACTCTATAGACTATATACTAAAATCCAGTTCTTCAGATGATTTAAGAGTGCAGCAAAGAATTTCTTTGCTAATATGTCACAACCTATGCAGCTACTTAAAAGAAGTTGTGATCTGATGATGGAGTGGAGCATCTCCCTGATGAGGAAAGGCTGAAGGAGCTGGGTCTCTTTAGCTTGAAAAAAAGGAGACTGAGGGGTGACCTCATTAATGTTTACAAATATGGAAAGGGCCAGTGTCAGGAGGAAGAAACCAGGCTCTGCTCAGTGCCATCCAATGACAGGACAAGGGGAAACAGGTGTCAGCTGGAACAGAGGAGGTTCCATATAAATATAAGAAGAAATTTCTTCATGGTGAGGGTGACAGAGCAACAGCTCGATCTGCCCAGAGAGGCTGTGACATTGCCTCCTCTGGAGATGTTTAAAAGCAGCCTGGACATGTTCCTGTGTGACTTGATCTAGGGGATCCTGCTGTGGCAGGGGGANATGTCACAACCTATGCAGCTACTTAAAAGAAGTTGTGATCTGATGATGGAGTGGAGCATCTCCCTGATGAGGAAAGGCTGAAGGAGCTGGGTCTCTTTAGCTTGAAAAAAAGAAGACTGAGGGGTGACCTCATTAATGTTTATAAATATAGAAAGGGCCAGTGTCAGGAGGAAGAAACTAGGCTCTGCTCAGTGCCATCCAACGACAGAACAAGGGGCAACAGGTGTCAGCTGGAACAGAGGAGGTTCCACATAAATATAGGAAGAAATTTCTTCATGGTGAGGGTGACAGAGCAACAGCTCAATCTGCCCAGAGAGGCTGTGACATTGCCTCCTCTGGAGATGTTTAAAAGCAGCCTGGACATGTTCCTGTGTGACTTGATCTAGGGGATCCTGCTGTGGCAGGGGGACTGGACTGGATGATCTTTCGAGGTCCCTTTCAATCCCTAACACTCTGTAACTCTGTGAAGTGTATTTGGGGAGCTCAATGCCACCTTAAATTTCAATATCCACAAAGAGCAGGATTCATCTCCTCAAAAATACAGATGCCTAGTTCCAGTTCAGGCACTATGGACTTATCTTGCCAATTCATAAGGGTTCAGAGGTCATGTCAATCCTTTGATACCCAAGAGCAACTCTAATGATAGCAGACCATTCCTTCAGTTTTACAAGTTGTACTCCTGGCTCATGAAATTAATGTAAAAGGTAAACATATTCCTAGCAGTGAAAGATGACTTTACTGTTCCTAATTGAGTTTCTGTGTTGCCTTCAAGCCGGTGAAAATTAATTGAAGGCACAAATTTTTTACAGCCACCAGATTCTACCGAGCACAAATACATCTGCGTGAGAACTGTCAGTGAACTTTCAACTGTACCTTGTGCACTTACACCTCTAAAGTAAAGTGCACATGGCAAAAAATGCCTCGCTATGGCCCAAGAAAGCCATTTCTACTTGTGCCTATTAAAATGCAAATTGCAGGATATTAGTCTAATAATTGGCAAGTGGTGAGCTTGAAATTATTTGCTCTTAATCCTCACTTAATTTAAAACCAAATATTTTCATAAACGGACTCTTCATGAACCGATTTCCCCATCAGCATGTTTTCCCCTTTAACACCTACGCTATTTTCCTACAGCGTGGCTTAGATGGTAATTTCCTTTTAATGGAAATTAAAGCCCTACCAAAGAAACCAAACACTTTTTGACCTAATTCTTTCTGTGCATTTACCTACCTTTGTGCTATTGGAACACGCCTTACTATGTTCTTTTTAAATCTTGATCTTAGCTAAAGAATTTCCTTTAGTAGGAAGATTGCAGGCTCTTTGCATCTCAGGTGGAGAAGACCATGATGTCAGCGAGAACATCCTCCTCTTTGTCCTAGTTAGTAGCGTTCAGATGTTCCACGTGTATTGTAACAAGTATATTCTTGATTCTGCGCCTTTATCTTAACTTGTCAACAAGCTCTGCTCCCCAAGGAAACAAACAATAAAAGACTAACTTGACATCTTTAACAAAAGCTCTGTCCTTCAAAGATACTGGGGTGAAGGAGCAATTTCATTAAGATAGGAAAAGAAGCTGTCAATCAAATTTTAAAACAGCATTCATTAGATGGGCTAATAGATAAAAAGAGGGACCCAATTTCTGGAATCCAATCTCTCTCACTGCTGCAAGCAATTCTCTCACTGAACATGAATTGCTAAAAGGATTGACAGAATAAATTTTGGGGGAAGAAAGGGTTAGAAATGTTGACTTAGTTCAGTGAATCCCTCTGCCATAATGCTTGCAAAGTAGTGCTAGTGTGTTCCCCTTGGGCAAACACCTGTTTACGAATGGGGACGTATCATTAAAAGTCACTGCACCTCCTTTTATGCCCCGTGCCAAATTCAGTGCAACTCGTTTGGGTCATGCCAGACCAGCATTCCATTCCCGTGTTTCTGGACAATTAATTGTAACCCTCAGTTTGACTACTTCTCTAAGGTGTTTGAAACAGGGAAAGAAACTGCTTTTGGATTTTCCACCCAAGGGAGTGGTGCCATTACCTTAGTTAATAGGAACACAGCCTTGAAACTTACAGGTGAATGAAACAAACCCTACTCACAGCACACACAACTTCCCATTTATTCCTAGATGATATTCTACAAATGTACAGAGGAACCTTTCTTAAATACCAAAAGCTAAACGCATCAGCACAGTGGAGAAAAGATTCTACTCTCGCAACTCCACAGAGGACTGAAGAAAGCCACGTCATCCATAGCATTTGTGCCAGATTCATTATGCAAATGTTGGGCAGAGATTTGTATTTGGTAGGTTTTGCTGAAAATTAACCAACTCTAGGAAACAAAGTCAAAGGAAAAGGTATCTCTTCCTTCAAACAACATCACTAAAGGTCACACATACAAATCAGAAACCCAAACCAGGCTGCTTAAGGATCAAAAATCAGTGTTTGAATGTGCCAAATCTCTTCCCATATTTTCAGAGGATACAAATACTCTAAACAGCTGGAAGTCTGTTGTCCCAAATATGGCACAGGAATCTGTAGCAAAGTGCAAAGTGTAAAGACTGGTACTTTAAGCACATTGCAAAGTTCACCTATCTGACAAACAGGCTGCCCGGGGAGGTTGTGGAGTCTCCTTCTCTGCACAAATTTAAAACCCACCTGGACATCCTCCTGTGCAACTGGATCTGGCAGGGATTTGAGGTCCCTTCCAATCCCTAACATTCTGTGATCCTGTGATTTATTTTCTCATTTCTATGACTGCCATCAGTCATCTCTTTTGATTGTGCTGTAGAACTGTAGATGAACAGTGGCTAGAAATAACATTATGAACATTGATGGAGAATTATAAATACACACTGGTTCAGTTGTAGTGGAACACATCCTGGTTACTGGGCAGATGTTGGCTGTCTGCTAGCACACAGTAAATGCGTTCCATCTGAGACTGAAGGGGATCAAATTGGTGCATCACTTGCTCCAGTATCAGAGAGCTGAAACCTCTCTTTAAAGGGTCTGCCCATGTACAGCATAGTATAAACACATATATACTCAGACACCAAGGGACAGCAGCACATTATGAGGTCATACCAAGAGCAGGATTAAGCTTTTAAATAGTTCTTTAAAAACTGAAGGTTTAATAAGTTTATTAAGCAACAGCAAAGAATTAAGTATTCCATTTCTGCAGAAATCACAGAACCATAGACTTGTTAAGCTTGGAAAAGACATTCAAGATCAGAGTTCAACAATTAACCAAGCCCAACTGCTATCCCACCTCCCTAAGCTTCATAAAACAATTAACTGTGTAATATAGGGGAGGGTATGTCTAGGGTTAAAGCAGCAGATCTGCAGAGAAGGATCTCAGCATGACAGCAAATATAAAACTAGAAGGAGTTCAATAGTGTTCCTGCTGGTAACCCACCAGCAGGATGGTGCCACATATAATCATGTGCATATATACACAAAAAGCATGACAAAACCCAGGAAAGCATGGTCCTGTCGTACCAGAAATAAGTTCACCATGAAAGGACTAAACACTAAAATGCCAGACTGTTGACAAACAGTAATCCTTTCCACACTACTCCATATCAATCACAGAATTATTGAGGCTGGAAAAGACCTCTGAAATCAACCAGCCCAGCCCAGGACCTAATATCACAGCAGCCAGGCCAGGGCACTAAGTGCCATGTCCAGTCTTTTCTTAAACATCTCTAGGGATGGAGACTTCACCACTGTCCTAGGCAGTCTATTCCAGTGTCTGATCACCCTTTCCATGAGGAAGGGCTTCCCAACATCTAACCTAACCCTCTCCTGCTGCAGCTTCAGGCCCAGTCCTCTCATACTGGTGCCAGTTGCCTGAAAGAAGAGCCCAAGCCCCACCCGACTACACTCTCCTTTCAAGGAGTTGTTGAGAGGAAGAAGGTCCCCCCTGAGTCTCCTCTTTTGCAGGCTAAATAATCCCAGCTTCCTCAGTCTCTCTTCCCCAGCCTCAGTGCTCTCCTCTGGACCTCCCCCAGTCCCTCAATCTCTTTCTTGACGTGAAGGGCCCAGAACTGCCACCAGTGCCCAGTACATGGGGAGAATTACATCCCTACTCCTGCTGGCCACACTATTCCTGATACAAGCCAGGATGCCATTAACCTTCTGTGCCACCTGGGCACACTGCTGGCTCATGGTTGACTAGTTGTTGACCAGTACTGCCATGTTCCTCTGCCAAGCTGCTCTCCAGCCACTCATCCTCCAGTCTGTAGCTCTGCAAGGGGTTATTGTTTACAAAGAGTAGAACCCTGCACTTGGCATCCCTACCCTCATCCTGTTGGCCTCTGCCATTGACCCAGTCTGTCCAGATCTCCGCAGCATCTTCCTCCCCTCCAGCAGATTGACACAGACCCCCAACTGGGCATCATCCACACATTTCCTTAAGGGTAGATTCTTTTAAAATGCAGTTTCTCCCTCCAGATTTTTTTCCCTCTATTTGTCTGAGTCATTTGTAGTGCTGTTCGTTAGGCAAAAGTTACTTGCAAAACGTTAGAACACATATTTGAATTGGAGATGAATGTGCAAGGGGCCATGACCAGCTGCTTTATTTGTACATCTGAGTATTGCAATAACCAGGAGATAATGTAAATTCTCCTAGCGAGGAATTAATGCTTAATATTCCTGAAATGGCTTTGCTCAGAAGGGGTTTAAAACACAACATCTATTCTTACTGTTTGCTAATAACTAGCACATACAAGCCTATGAGTTTTTCCACCAAAACCCAGTATTTCTTTGCATGTAATTTCACACAGCACCTACACGCTGAGTACGGAATTATACAAGGTCTGTACAAGAATTCTGTAAGTAACTTACTACATTATAGATTTGAAAGACAGCACTCAGTACCTTAGACTAATGCAAAAGCAGTAAAGGGACTGGTTCTCCAGTGGGGATGAGCTTTGTGTGTCTGGGGCACTCGTAGAAGTGCCCCGAGCTACTTCTATTTAGTTGGTTGTGGTCATAGGAACCATGCAGCTAGCCAGGATCTATCTAGTTGGAGGTATGAACAGGGCTGATCCTACACAGGGATCTCACGAGTAACTGGTATTTCTATATCCTTACAGAAAGGTCAAAAAAACCCCTCCCCTAAACTGAAGAAGGTAAGTTCACTCTATGAACAGGGCAAGTCAGCCCTAGCCCAGGCATTTTAGAGGTATTTTTAGCACTATATAACCCGGTAAATTTAAGACATAGCACTTCAACTTCATAACTGCAGAATGACCAGAATGAGTTAACCCTGTCCAAAGCAGAATTCTCAGAACATTTCTGATACTATGCTAGCAGTGTTACACAGCCATGGGTCTCGCCCAATAGCAATAATGTTGACATGTAAGATACACCATGTCATCATCATTACCAGACAAAGAAGGTGGCTTAATTAGTGCTGTAAAACAAGGGCTTCAGCTCTTGCCTCCACTGTCTGCCATCAGTTCCACATGTGCTAAATAACTAGAATAGAATGTCACACCTCAGTCTTACATGGCAGATCAAATCTAAATTAACACAAACACAACAACCCCTCTGTTGCACCCCATCTCTGCCTACTTATAGAACATGAGAGATCTAAACGAGAGGATATTCACACGTGACTATACATACGTATGTATTTGGACGCTGCATAAGCTGTGCACTATAGAAGCTATGTAAATACATACCCACCTACCCGCTACCTCAAGGAAACAGAAAGTGTATGCATTTCCTATGTGCTTTCACAGAACTGCTGTGAAATTAAGTCCAAACTTAATACAATCTTTTTCTTTCTCATGTTCCTGTTTAGCAGGACACAACGCCTGCACCAAACAGAACTGACTCTTTTCAACAAGGGCCAGCGTGGCATTACAATACTGACTTTTTAAGAGGTGAGCCACAGCATAACACAACTAATATGCATCGAGCACACTCTCTCAGGACTCGTATTTTGCTGCCAGAACAAGGGAGGCCACTTACTCAGCTGACCTCCCATTCTGAGAGGTATTCAGACTCCTCCTCAAACTACCGACTCTTCATCCTGGCATAACTCCAGTACTCCACTCATTTCATAAACGCGCTTTCAGAGCCAAGACATCTGTGGACTTCAGCAACATGCAAGTTATAAAAGGAGTGTTTATATGCAGCTTCAGAATAATGTGAAAGTTTAGCAGCCACAAGACAGCTTTATACAGTGACGGGAGGTTACTTAAAGGCTTCATTGTACAGGCAGTGACAGCACTCGGCAAACCAACTAGGACTCTGTAAATTAATTACGCTTTCTTCCAATAATTACTCAACTCCTCTGGGTTTATAACTAAGATGGCCTGAGCATCAGAAAACATGGCATGGGGCCCAAAGGCTGATATAGTATTTATCCCTGCTGACCAGTACTTCCCATTATCATTGTTCCGGGCAGGAAACAAGAAGTAAAGCTTTGACTCACACCAAATGTAGCGCTGCAGCTGCTGAGCTCACAAACTCCCGCGTGCGCTCTGTCCCACAGGCTGGTGCTCTGTTGGGGTAACCCGACAGCACCAAACTTATTGATGGCCTTAGGGTTTGGTACATTAACGGTTGGACTCAATGATATCAAGTCTTTTCCAACGTAAACAGTTGTCTGATTCAGGCCCAAGAATCCTCGTCCTGATATGTCATAACACTACATGGGTGTTCCCTCATCGTTCGGTTTCCCTACACGTACCATTCACTTGGGTGAACTCTAACTAGCAAACACCATGTACATTAAACTCTCTACCCAGCGGTTTGAAGGGAAGGAAAAAACCCAGCATTTTCAAATATCTGTCTGGCTCTTTCAGACAATAACAGTCCATGCTGCTGGTCTATGAGAATTAATGACTCGTCTTCCAAACAGAGCTGGACACACAGGAAGAAACTTATGAAATGTATGATTACAGTGTTTTTAAAAAGCCTCTGCTATGAGCTGAGAGTATAGGCATGTTTTATCATCATCCATCATCGTCTGAATCTGGGTGGATAAGTCACAACTGCTAACAAACAGAGATACCTAGATAGAGACCCTATTGGAGAAGGAATGCATTAGTAAGGATGGAAGAAAACATCTGACAAAACAGGCTGTTTGCACCTAATCTTCCATGGAAAATGTTCCAACATTCCCATGAGAACCATGCACACTCTGCTTGTTACTTCCACCTAATGCTCCAGCTCCCATTTGCTAAAAAAAATCCCAGGTTTAGATGCTTAAATATGTAATTTATTGCAGCGCATGGTGAAATTTCTAGGAGTGCACCTTTAAATCACTGAAGAACAGAGTGGTGTCAGGACCCAAGTAATTCGATGGAATAATCTACAAAATCTTTGCTGACTATAAGTTATTTCACACTTTAATAATGCATTTTCCTACTTTTGCTTTTCCTTTAAAGCTTTTAAGGCCAGATTCACTGGGATTTTGAATACTTTTCAATAATAAGAAAACCAGAAGCACGGAGTTCCAGACTGGGAATGTTTATCAATGCTTTATGTCCTCAGAAAAGACAGAGAGCACATTCCTCTTCTCCCTTTCACCTTACAGATTCCCACTGCTGCTTGCATCTTCCCATGACTTTCTATACACATACCCCAAATTCCCTGCCTGGTGGCTTTCACGCTCCCCTGCTTAAATGTCCTTTCACTGCAAACATTCCCTTGTACTCCAGATTTAATACATGTCCCATACATCACTTTCTCTCATTAACCATTTACATTTTCATGGAGGAGAAACATCAGACGGGATAAAGCTGACACAATATAAAACAAACTTCCACAGACCGGGATTTCATCTGGTAAGATGGTTAAAATCTATTATTTTGAAGCTAATACTTAGCAGTTTGTCAGCAAATGTTGTCAAGTAAATAGGTGGCTTTCAAATGGAGAAAAATTCAGTGGTCTCAGGTTTTTTTATTAAGATGTTAAAAGACATTCTTTTCCAGATAATGAAAAAAATTATATCCCTGTTTTAAATATGCAATTCAGCTCCATCTTAATTAAACAGCCTGGAACTGGCTCCTTGAAGCCTTTTATGCTTTTTCCTCGATAGGTCCAGCGCTAAGTGCAAATAACTTTGGAATTCTTCACTAATACAATATTTAAATGCAGTACACAAAGCTGCCTCTGTGGAGCTGGGGTCAATACTCAATACACTGTATTTTCCGAGGCAGCTTCACCAGCTCCTTCACATAAAGCCTTACTTGTACATGGAGGGAACAGAAAAAAAAGGCCTTTTCCTGTCAGAGAGCTCATCTGCTAGCGCTGTGATGAATACGACATTTCTAACTGCAAAGATAAATGTAGTGTGAACTGAACACAGGTATCTATGATCCTCCCAGCTCTCCCTGCAATTGTGTTATGAATATTTAAATAAACATCTGGATTCCCTTTAGAATTTTGCTGGGAAGGGAATTCCGTGTTGAGAATAGCAAGTTGGGAACCAGGATTCAGACTTCTTTCTAATACAGAAAGAATGCAACAAGCAATGTCTTGCATCTCTAATAAATACAAAATGTACCTGTGCAACAGCCTGGAAAACAGAATTCTTGGAAAGGTGCAGAACAAAACATTTCAATGCTACAGAACACTCATCGATTTCAAACCTCAGTGCAATCCTATAGCATTCAAACTTGTCAGTAACATTTTCAAACCAATTCCTTTTGGAACCTTTTGCATTTATAAGCTGTGCACATTTTGAGGTGGTCATGCTCTTGAGAACAGAGAATATGAAATCACTTAAAGAACAGCACTAGATAATGTGTAAAATAATTCCAGTGACAGATTCCATATCTTAGTATAGCCATGCCCTGGGCAGTCCATTCCAGTATCTGGTTACCCTTTCCATGAGGAAGGGCTTCCTAACATCCAGCCTAACATTCCCTTGGTGCAGCTTCAGCCGCTGCCTTCTCATCCTGGTGGTAGATGCCTGGGAGAAGAGCCTGACCCCCACCTGACTACAGTCTCCCTTCAGGGAGTTGTTGAGAGGGAGGAGGTCCCCCCCTGAGTCTCCTCTTCTGCAGGCTAAACAACCCCAGCTCCCTGAGCCTCTCCTCATCAGACTTTCCCTCCAGTCCCTTCCCCAGCCTCATTGCTCTCCTCTGTGCCAGTGCCAGTCCCTCAATCTCTTTCATGCCATGAGGGGCCCCCAGTATTTGAGGGGAGGCCTCACCAGTGCTCAGTACAGGAGAATTCCATCCCTGGTAGAAATGACTATTAAAACATAAAATCACAGCAAAATTTCCCTGGCAACCCCTTTATTCCTGTGGCTGGATTTTTGCCACCTTTTGAAATTATTAGTGAGATGGTTGGGGTTTGTTTCCAGAGGAATCACAAATTCAAGGATCTCAAAGATGATTACCAACTCAAACAAAATCAGAGCAATAAAATGGCAGTTCAGAAGAAAATGTCAAAGGTTCATATGGAGCACGGTTTGCAAAACATACAGGAGGATGTTTTAAAAGGACAACACAGTGGAAAAATCTAAAGAGAGAACGAAACGTAGATGGAGAATTTCCTGAGACAAGTCCTTCATTTCACTCAGTATGATTAAAGAAACAAATCCTCTTGTTAAGCTATCATTTGAAAACAACATTCCCCACTCACACTGTGTTTTCAGGGCAGTCGTGTTAGCACCGTTTACAGACTAAAATCTTCAAACTCCAGATCGTAAAAACTGTCACAGTAAAGTGGAAAAGACAGCCAGGTCTTCCAGTACCAGACCTTACAGTACACTCACTGGATCACAAAGCTCATCATGCAGCTAATCACTTATCATTGCTAAACATCTAAGCGACAGAGACTGCCTGCTGGACCTCATTATTTTTGTTTCCAGCTACTGTTTGAGGCAAGCGAGGGAAATCTGGAGCTAAGTGTATTAAACTTGAAAGAAAAATACAACTTTGTACAGAATGAGCCCAGAATTACAGTCCTAGGTGGTACACACCCTAGCTGTGACTGCTATCTGCTAAAAAACATACTGGGAAGGTTTGTCTGCAATTGGTTTGTGTTAACATTTAAAGGTTGTGTTAAGAGCTGGGAATATTTTATCCTCTGCCATATGTTTAAGGCATTTATATCTAGCATAATGCCATTGTGATATAGACAGATTAATTACACAAAAGGCTTTTAAAACTAAACACTAATTTTCAATTAGTATCTAAAACATCCAATCCACTGTATTTCATTTGAATTTTACACATGCATTGATCCTGAGCGAAGCCCATGGCACACTAAGGAGCCAGTGACCCACACAAGAGTTGACCTGCATGGACCTGTACTGTACTCCAAGCCCAGTGTGGCCTTCATGCCTGGGCTGATCTGCACAAATACCTTGGCCATAGGATAAAAGCACTGAATTGCACTGTAAGAGATGAGGCCGAGATGGACAGGCACCTCCATCTCCACGTCAGCTCTTGTATCACCTGCAGCACCTTGTGTTTGCCCAGCAGTGCAGCCAGGTCTCCTGAGCATGCTGATGCTTTGTGACAGTTGAAATGGTAACGAGTTGTTTCCTGATGCTCCTGCAAATTTCCTTAGTATCTCAAATGCCCAAAAGGGAGAATCTCTGTGCAGATGGTGTTTGCCTAACACAGTGAACATGGGTCAGGGTTGCATCTCATGCTACAGTACCTGGGGTTCCCAGTACCTAAAGGAACATAAGATTACCTAGGCTTCTGAATGTTAGCTCTAAAAACCAGCATCATAAACCAGGATCCTATGTAACTAGCAGTTTTCAGCACAAAACATCTCACACCTATCTTATTCTACTGCTAGCTTATCACACTGAGCTGGCAAGCCCATGCTAGCTTGAGGCTTTACCACTCCTAGTACCCACTAAAGACACAGAAAGCCAAATCCAGAAAGACATCTAAGAGAAGCTGCACTGTCTTTAGAGAGGACCCTTTACCCAAGAGTTAAATCACAGCTCACAGAATGTTACAGGTTGGAGTTGGTCTCTCAAAAGATTGTCTCAGTCCCACTCCCCCGGCCAGAGCAGGGTAAGCCAACAGCACCCAGCTTTCCCAGATGGCTTCCCATGCAAGTACAAACCAGGCCCAACCATACTTAGTTTCTAAGACAAGATCTGGGCTTTTTCCAGGGTGGAATGGCCATAGATCACTGCCCTAAAGGAAGTGATAGCAGGTCCCAGCCCAGCTCAATTACCATTATGCTTCCTAATCATTCAGATGGAGACCCTGGTTTGGGATGCTCCAAAAATGAACCCAAACAAAGATTTATTACAAAGAATACAACGAGCAAGCCAGCGAGAAGAGAAAATGCACTTGGCCAAGCTAAATGCTTTCTCCACTGAACGCACTGCACTGCATTCAGATGTGACTAAAGGTAAAACACCACACAAACTGCTGTAGAACTCATTCTCCTCATAGGCTGCACATGATAAAGAGAGGAAAGAAATACATCCTGGAGGGGTCTCACTAATTTTAGGACTGGTTTTCACAAGCAAACTTCCTCCTATACTGCTTTAATTAGGTTTATGTCAAATCATTGTTAAATGGTCCCAGTTGTCTGCCATTATATAAAATTCAAGAGTGCCTGAATACATAAAGGTCTCACTGAAAATAGTACCTCACTTTGATTTTTCATACCAAAATCTAGTCACCACCTCACCCATAACATTGTACCACAATGAAGACACAGCAATAGTGATGTCAGTAAGTGAGGTTTCTCTATCTCGTGTTCATTAAAGCTCTGAAAGGTCAGTGCTTTATTGACCTAAGTTCCAGCAAGCACGTTTCCTTGTCAGAGAAACAAAGAAAGCTTGCCTGTATACAAGACAAGTTTGTTTGAGAACATCCACAGCCTGTAAAGAATGCTAGCCTGCTTGCTCTCCAAAAGGATGAGCAAATCCTAGCCCCAACCCCATTAAAGACCAAAGCATGACTCCTTGAGAGTAAGCACACACTTAAACCCAAAATTACTTGCCCTCCCCCACCATCACTGGCTGTTATACTTTTTGATTCCCTTGCTACTCTCTTCCTCAGTTTACTCTTTGGTTTGTCCCTCAAGCTGTCTCACTTGTTCTACATTATTTATCACTTAAAACCTCGAGACTCTTTGCCACACCTCATCTCTTTCCGCAGAAGCATGGGAGTGCATTTGCCTTATCCTCATCCAAGATTCCCACTCCTCAGGCAGCCCTCCCAAGTTTGCTCAGGCTTTTCCTGTCTTCAAGATAAAAATCCAAAGAAATACGGTTTCACAGACACCAACCATTTCTCCTTCCTGACCAACCCAGCTTAACACGTGGGATTTTAATTCAAGGGTTCACTCCAGAAAGAGATTGTTCCATTGTTTACGCAGCTGCTTTTAGAAAGGAAGATGTCTGAAAGAAGAAGAATTTAAGCTTTTATTTCCTTGTAATTCCACAGCCGAAATATTTGAGAAGTACAATTTATTTTTTAAAATCAATCCTCATTTATGTGTCTAGAGATTTCAATTTTTGTATGTCCTGTGTTCTCAGAACTGTGAATGACAACGTCCTTTTCTCTGAGAGAATATTCACCTAAACAGGACGGGCCCCAATCATTCACTTATTGAACCAGCTATCACTGAATCGGATGGACATGGGACCAAGCCTACTGCACATCTAAAATATCCCTGTACCAAACGTTAGGGATGCAAATATTAAAAACCCAAATCAAGGGGTGTTCTGCACTGGTAATCTTTTCCAGTTGGCTTTGGCACAGCTTTTTATCAATTCTACACCCGACAATTTACATGACCTGAATTATACCTACAGCACCACCCATGTGGACCCAAACGCCAGTCCTGGTTTTAATCCTGTTCTTGTTGTTTTTGTAACATGATGGATTTAGTTTGCTGGCTCTTCTAAACACACGAGCTATCAGGAAAGCACAGATATAATACACAAACTAAAAATAAACCCGTTCTGATCCACATTCTGCCTTTCAGGATTTGGTTTATTGGTCTACAGTACATTTATGACTCCCACTGCATTGGGGGGGAGGAAAGGGGAACAAAGTCTGAGTAATATCAATAAGGTGCTGTTGTTCACTCTGTCTTGTCACTACATGTGAAACAGGATGTGAACCACAGGTTGAGTTGCTGTACAAAGACCCTTCACACAAGATTACCACTGCAGAATTCCACTTAGTGTTGGCATTGCTAATGGGATGAAACTAGAACAGTATGAATAATACATTACATACACCAATCAATGTTACACTGTAATGGACTGATGGAAAATAAATACTCCTCATGAAAACCAAGGAAGGACTTTTAAACACAAATATTTTATGAATATTCATTTATTATCTTTACTGGATGAAAAGAATCAACTGTGACAAAAGTGTAGATGTAGCATAAACGTTGCTTTATCTTTACCAAGTATTTATTATTGCTTGGAAGCATGACTTGGTTTCTGCTTCTAGACCTTTCCTTCCATCCCCCTTTTGCCCTCCCAATCTAAATGCCCACTACTGTTTGAAATAATTTCTAGGCCTTTATAAATTTACACTTTGAACTTAAATACTAAGATTAAAAAGTACATGTGAAAATAATTCAGATAATTCTATCTGAAAGTTCCAGATTCACTTCCTCTCTCCAGGGTGTCATCTCATTTTCTTCCAAGCACAACCTCTACTAACTTCCTGCAGCTCTCAAGTCACCTTAAACTTATTTTCCTACCCAACAGCAACAGCCAACGACACACATGCACCTCACTTGAGCTAAGACTGATCTTAGTCTCCCTGGCTCAGAAGGAGTAGGGAATGTTCTTGGAACAAGTCTGAACCCACTTCTCCTAGGCTTCAGACATCCAAGGTTTAGACCTCCTTCCCTACTGCCCCAAAACTTCAGTGAACAGTTGAGATTCTGTACAATCATCAACACCCTCTGGTAGCTGCAGTACCTGAAAATGCAAAAATGAAGACTGCAAGGGGTCTGGCATCACAATAACAAAGCAGCTCTCTATTTCAACGCCCTGAATCTCCCTTCTTTTTTTGCATGTAGTTCACGTGCCACAGTCAGTTCAGGTTATATCACAATTAAATCAAAAAACATGGGCACATCATATTGCCTTCTCTTCTTCTCATTGAGAAAAAGCTCAGTTTTGGGCCCCTCAGTTCAGGAAGGATGGCGAGGGGCTGGAACGAGTCCAGAGAAGGACAACTAGGATGGGAAAGGGGCTGGAAGGTCAGCCCTACGAGGAGAGGCTGATGGAGCTGGGGCTGTTTAGCCTGGAGAAGAGGAGGCTCAGGGGTGACCTTATCGCTGTCTCTAACTACCTAAAAGGGGGTTGGAGTCAGGCGGGGGTTGGTCTTTTCTCCCTGGACACTGCAGACAGCACAAGGGGTCACAGTCTTAAGCTCCATTGGGGGAGGTTTAAACTTGACATTAGGAAAAGGTTTCTCACTGACAGAGTGATCCGGGTTTGGAACGGGCTGCCCACGGAGGTGGTGGAGTTGCCATCCCTGGAGGTGTTCAAGGTTAGGCTGGATGAAGTGCTGAGTGGCAGGAGCTAGATGTCAGATGTTAGGGTTACTTGGTTGGTTTTAGGTTGGACTGGATGCTCTTTAAGGTCTTTTCCAGCCCCATCATTACCGTGATACTACCTGCACATTTTTTCCCTACTTGCTGAATTTTTGAAATCCTCATTTCACTACTTACACAAGTGGCTCTCAGACTAACAGCTTTTGATATTAGTATCAGAAACAACCTGCTCAATTCCATTAAGATAATTAATGAGGCATAATTATAATCCAAACATCTCTGCGGTCCAAAGTGCTTTTATGACTACCTTCAGATCCATTTATTGTTATTATTAAATCCTTGCAATGACACCCCTGTATCAACCATCTGCAAGGTTTTCAGATGGGGATTTCAGATCTGCTGCTGGTTTTCCCAGCAGCTCTCATGAGGCAACTGTCCACTAAAAATACTGGTAGCAAAAACTACTGGTATTTTACTTTTGGGCAGAGAAGGGATAGAGTGTGGCCACACTGTGTTCCCACAGAATAAATGTTAAGATAAGGAATACTGTAGGGCAGTCCTAAAATTAGCCACTGCCACCAGCTGGAGATGAAGCATCGCTCTCACAAGATTAATGACTGCTCCAACAACCACGCTGTCTCACTAGCGAGGGATTCTTAAACGTATTTCCCTTTGGCTTCTTGTGCATCAAGTCTTTGCGAAGCTGAGACAAATAGTAGATGAGCTTTGCACCATTCCTGCTCTCTGTTAAGATTTTCTAGTATGGGAAAGGTCAGTAACTAATTCCCTTCAGACTACAGACTGAGCCCGATCCAGACATTTAAACAAAAAGCAGTATTGGAAAAGCCAATAATCATCTTTTTGTGCAACAGCTTTCTTCAATACCTCCCTGTTCTTATCACTCTGACCTGCACTGTAGCCCAAGGATGGGCTACAAAACTCTGGAGTGGAGTCAAAACTCTGCTGTACTGAAATGGCAAGATCTTCAGGAAAAAAAAACCCAAACCAAAATAATTCTGAGCTTGCACATCATCCAATACAACGGGTGCCTTCAACGTAAACTGGGGTCTACAGGTAGTCCAGAAATTCAGAGCTACTTCACAATGCCTTAGACCTCCTCAATCTCAACTTCAACAGAAACTTCCTCTTACTTCTATCCAAGAAACTCAACAGAAGGAAATCATTTAGAATATATCACTGGCTGTTAGCAAGAGCTGCTACACATAAGACTTGAGAAAATAGGGGAACTGTTGGTAGCTGGTCGCCCAGAACACTGCAGTAACCTTCTAAATGCCTGCTGAGTTCTCTCCAAACACCCTTACCCGTTCAGCATGGCAACCATATGGAATTTCTTCATAGGTCATTCCTCTCCCTGTGCCCCAGGGAACTGTCCTCATCTGACCAGGGAGGAGGAGGAAGGAACTAGTGCAACAAGCACTGCCCCACACTTCTACGGGGTGTTCGTGTCAGGGAAGGGGCACTCCTGGCAAGAGGGGAAGGGACAGAGCTGATGGATAAGAGGTCATATATAGGGATGTCCACAAAGAACTGGATGATCCCAGACTCACTCATCCTTGGTCTCTCGTTTGACCTGTTGATGTTGATTAATGAGCTGAGAATGAACTTGTCTGGGAACATTTCCCACTTCAACTTTGGCAGTGCAAGGCATTTTGAAACCCAGGATAAGGGGAACCAGGGGATCAGGCTGCAACCCAAACAGAGAAAACATATGCCTGCTTTGGGCTCTAAATCCAGATTCTGACATGGGAACAACACTAGAAACAACCAGTAAAAATGTATGGCTTGATTCAATGGTATAAATTTTAACAGATGAATTAAGGAAAACTACATTCCTTTGAGATTTAAGAAATTGTATATATCCATATTTATTTTCAATCTCTGAATATACATTTATTCACATTATTCATAGCTAAATATGTAGCTTATACAGTCATTAACATTCCACTACCCAGCTTCCCAAAAACTACTACTGGCTTCTAAGCAATCAAGCAGGGGTTAAACCAAACCTATTACTAGCTAAAATGATAACAGTCAGGGAGTCTAACTTAAGGGGAGCATCAATATGGAGAAGAAGGGGAAAACTCTGCTTTGCAATCAACTCTTCCAACCAGCTTGCAGCCTAGATTTAGCTATCTGCAAGTCAATGTTCTGCTTCTATTTACTAGGAGTGATTGGGAGATCTTGGACTTGACTTATTCACTACATACTAGCACTTTTTCAATGATTATTTTCCTAGTAAACCCTACCAAAAGTTTGAGTTACAGAAGGAAAAACCTGCAGGAATCACATTCATCTTAGATAATTCCTACTTGATGTACTTAGTGTTTGCTGAATGATGACCTCCTTATCTAATTTCTTCTTGGGTTTTTTTAATAAGGTACCAGCTCTGGGCAGGAAAGCTGATCATATTTACAATATTTGTGTTTTGCTGCACTCTGCTGGAACAATCCAATTTTCAACTGAAAGCAGCAGTATTCGTCTGCAAAAGTTAACCAAAGAAAGAATGGAAAAAAACAGACCTAGGAATCTTCTTTCTTGTGATAATGCACCTTTTTTGAAGCACATGGATTTTTTTCAAGTCAGAATTTAGACGTTTAAATCCATTCGGAGTTGATCTAATAAAGTGCCCTATTTACAAAAATACAGCACTTGAAACAGTCCTGGAGAGATCAGGATTAAAAGGGGCTCCCTACTGCTCAGAACTACAACTTAAGTACCTCTGTAAGGCACTGAAAAGCCTCTTGAAAAAGAGATTGGAACAGCCTGGACTTGCTGGTGTCATTTTAGCCATGCTTCACACGATAAACAATGTGGTTTAAAAGAATTATATGCAATATATGCAATAATTCCTCCCATCTGATCCCTGGGCAAAGTGCAAAAAAGGAGACAGCTTAGGTTATTGCAACAGTCACAGAAAATTAGACCTGATTTGTGCTATCTAATAAACAAATTAAAATTTACTGGACATTTTCTGTGATTTTACAATTTAGAGACTCATTTGTTCCATAAATTATGAAGAAATTATTGAGGCTGGAAAAGCCCTCTGAACTTAGGACATAAGATCACCACCAGCCTGACCAGGGCACTAAGGGCCACAGCCAGTCTGCCCTCCAACACCTTCAGGGATGGGGACTCCACCACTGCCCTGGGCAGTCCATTCCAGGCTCTGATCACTCCTTCCATGAGGAAGGGCTTCCTAACATCCAACCTAACCCTCCCCTGGCAGCTTTAGTCCCTGACCTGGTCCTATCTGCCTGGGAGAAGAGCCTGACCCCAAACCTGACTACAACCTCCTGCTGTAGAGAGGAAGAAGGTCTCCCCTAAGAAGAGACTTCCCTGACCAAGAGAACAGAACTCTGACTGGTAACAGTCAGAGCTATCAAATCCCATGATAATTTCTTCTGGCTGTGGATCTGCTGCAGGAAATCACCCAAATGTGCTACACAAAGTCAACGTGACCTCCTAGTAGGAAACTACACCTGTGATCAAAACAGAGGGTTATGACTTCTTTCCTTTTTTTGCCACCCCTAGGGCAAACTCCTTTGCAGTGATCATAAACTTCAGAAAAAATAAATAAGATTGATGGGGAAATAAACATCAGAGATGCCCCAGAAATGTCCCAGGCTTGTTCCAGCAGCCTTCCAAGGACAACGAGGAAAAGCTTTCACTCAGACCTGTCAGGGAAGCTGCAAATACAGATGTTGGCACCTGTCCCAGAACGTAAAGCATTCTTCTCAATTTTTACTAAAACCTGCTAGAATCTGGTCCTGTCATTTTCACTTGGGAAGAAAATGAAGGAATAACCTTTCTCAATGTTTTTTAATCCACGTAAAAGTAAAAAAACCCACTACAAAACCAAACCCTCTTATCAGAGAAAGATTGACACGCAATGTTTTAGTAATTTTTTACAAAGAACAGAGCCTCTTAGGGAGTTAACTGTCTTTGCAGCCTGCCTTCCTGAATGCAATCACAAGAATAAATACAGACAATTACCAACAGATCACTCGAATTCTCACATGAGTAGGGAGGGAAAGTTTTCAGATCTTACAGGTACAGAATGTATAAACAGGGATGGAGGAAACAAAACCTGAACGAGAGTTTTCAGAGAACTTACCTGCTTCAGAAGTTTGAAGTAGTTAGACTGAAAATGGACAGGCTAACCCATTTCTCGGGACATGCACTGCTGGTATTCTCATCACCAGCCTCAAAATAAGCTTAAGGAAATAGATGTCAGAAATTAAACCTCATTTTTATAGGAACACATTTATAAACTAGAGGCCAAATGTTTCCCTCTTCCATAAATGGGTTTCATAGAGAAGAAACCACACAGAAGCAAGATGAAGGCTCATATTTTCACTTTGGTTTTGTGTATTTGTTAAATAAAACAAATACTTATATCACAATAAATGCTGTCAGTAAAATAGAGAATAAATTCTATATAATACAATATACTTCAAACTGTGATCCTTCCAGTCCACAATTCACCTCATAATGTAAGAAAGATTATGGAAACAACGAGTGAGGGTACTTTTTAGAGACACTGGCCTTCCAAAAACAAAAGGGAGAACACAGACGACACACGGAAAACATGCTAAGGAGAGCAGTAGTTCAGTAACCGACAGGAATCAAGTCAGATGCACAAATCTATTACAGAAGAGCTTCTGCTACCATGGTTTTCCATTTAAAAAGCAACCAACCAAGCGAAGCAGCCTGTCTTTGCACACGAGAGGTAATTCCATGCTGTGGAACTGTAATTGCAATTATAAACCAGAATAGCTGCAAATGCTTTTATAGAAAAACAAATAGTAAAAGATAAAGCAGAATGAAATTCAAAAATACAATCCAATGGATATAGATGAGATCGTGATGGCGAAGTCACCCTGCAAGCTGGTTCGAATTTCTGCACATAATTCAAAAAAACTGGCAATCTTTACATTTTATCAGCAAAGGCAATTCAGGTGAATCATATTCCTTGTTATTCTGATCAACCCCTACTGAATTCATCCAAAAATGGGGTAGAAATCTATTTGGAGATAAAGAAGAAATCTGCTTCATTTATTTCCACGAGATAAAAAGAAGAGGTTTGAGTGTACTGGGTGCTCATAAAAGCTAGAAGGAATAAATGTGGCCAGAAGACAGAACATATTGAAACACAACAGCCTTCCTGACAATGTTTTAAGACTAACTTTCCATTGCCTATTGGAGTGTAGCTAACGCACAAAGAAACTCTCATTAAGAGCAAATGGGGGGGGGGGGAAGGAAAACTCAACAAGTTTACTTTTCTTCCAGCAACGCATGGAATTTTCTCCCAACTCTGGAACTCCATTCAAATTAGGACACAGACAAGCGCTAGTTTTCTTTAACACGACAGATCTAATTAGCTAGCAAATATTTAACCAATAGCTAAAGGTTGCTCTTTAAGTACTAAATAATGAGACGTAATTACGGTAGGCGAAGGCAAAAGGTTACTAATTTAGGGCATTTCTATGGCGCAGCGTTTAAATTATAGGTTTTATACAAAACGCATGGGCCAATGCACAGGAAAAAAAAAAACCCCTGCAATTTTCCTGGAATGCAGAACAAATGAACATTTTAACATCATAATGCTACTCGCTTGGATAATGGGATTTTGCCAAGTGTCACACAACAGAAAATAAAAGTAACACTCCAAGGTATGCTTGTTAACCTCTTCAAGCTAAATACATTATGAGCCTACTGACAGCAGTAAACAGACACATTGTAAGATGAAAGCCTCTGAATTCAAAGGCCTTTAATAGGTGTTGCTTTTGCTAAGCAGATTGGCTTTAAGAGTATAAACAGTGAACAAGATAAAAATTATGGGATTCTTACTGAAAGACTTTCACATTTCCTAAAGAGAAATTGAATTGAATTACTTCTTTAAAAGCCCCACTTTCAAAAAATACAGAGCCTGGGATTTATAATGTCTATTTTCCACATCTCCTTTCCATGCTACAGGAATATAGGCTGGCAAGCTTTGTCTGCAGCCTCCATACAGTGTTTCCTAGGTTAACCAAAAAGCACTGTGGAAAAAAAGGAGGCAATGAAGCCGGTGAAGGGTCTGCAAAATACATCTTGTATGAGGAACAACTGAAGTTGCTGGGACCATTTTAGTTTGAGGAAGAGGAGGCTGAGGGAAGACCTCATCGCTCTCTACAACTACCTGAAAGGACATTGTGGAGAGGTTGGAGCTGGTCTCTTCTCACAGGTAATTAGCAACAGAACCAGAGGGAAGGGCTTCAAGCTGCAACAGGGTAGGTTTGGACTGGACATCAGGAAAAAGCTCTTCACAGAAAGAGTGGTCAAACACTGGGAATAGGCTGCCCAGGTTTGGTGGATGAGTCACCATCCCTGGATGCGTTCAAGAGTCACTTAAATGTGGTGTTAGGGGATAGAGTGTAGGGGTGAACTTGTAGAGTAGGGTTAATGGTTGGACTCAATGATCCAAAGGGTCATTTCCAACCTGAATGACTCTGCAATTCTGTGAAAATACAGAATACAGCAGTTAAGGTCTAAACTTGCCATCTCATCATTTTAGTGTCCTTGTTACCCATCCAACAAGCAACTCAAGCAAACAATTTTGACATGTCTGAATAATGTAATTTGTACCCGTAACACATTGCCAAGGCAAGCAGAATGGGCAGAACACTCTTTAATAAAAGCTTTCTAGTTATGATAGTCATCAATACCGTCTTCTTTCTTACTGACTTCTGACCCCCATGTTCATTACACCAGCTTTTCCCTTTTCACACTAGTTTAAATTATCCACAACAGAATAATGAAAGGTTTCACAATGTAGAAATACCTACTGTGTGGAAGTCAGTAGTTAAGTGCAGCTGAAACATAAAACAGACCTGCTGAGATGCCAACTGGCAAGAAGAAATGGAGAAGTTCTTTTCCCTTTTGTTTTTGTCAATTTACAGATTGAAGCAATGGCTTTGCTCCAACATAAACCGTACCTTTCATTACAAAGATCTAAATTGGGAGAATGACCACACAAGTTTCAATTTTTCCTCAGAGAGGCAGCGGGTAGAGCAGCAGCTTCAAGCTGACTGCAAGGAACAGATGCATATAGAAAGGGATTTTGTATTTTTTTTATTAAATAAAGCATCTATACTTATGCTGAATTATTTTTGTTCTTCTACACTGTGACTAGACAGTCAAACCATGCAGAATCCTGACTCATCTGATCAGGAGTGTGCAACAGGTACACAAAGAGTACTAAGCAGAGGAGGGGACTGATGACCTGTGGTTTAATCCCAATCCTGATACACCAGTGTTCTAGGCAAGTGATTTGGGGCCAACCATCATGAGTGACTACATTAAATGCTATACCTTAAAGAGCACCCAATATCAACAGAACAGTGATTTGGATGCTCTTTCCCCAGTGGTTGTAGACATTGACATAGTTATTTAAGTTAGCAGACAAAACAGATGGGTATTGCAGGGTTTATAGTAAAGATAACAAATCCACTTCAATACCCAAGTCACAAGAAGACCTGCAAGTGTTATGTGAGTAAACAGTTTTGTTAATTTGGTCCTCAAATATTTATTCCCCAGGTGTTTGGGGATTTCTTTGGGGAGCAGAGGAAGGTCTTTTTGCTTTGTTTTAAATCAGTTTGGCATCAGATGCTATTAATTGGATTAATATTAACATTGGATTAATAATAACATTAATTGGATTGAAATGCTCCTCTTTATTTAGTTGCTGGTATAAAAACATGTAAGTCAAGACAAACTCTTTACTCAGTTTAACCAGAACTATTTGCTCAGCATGAATTTGAAACCGACTTACACTTGCCATCCAATCACACACTGCAAAATTATCACCTATCATACAAAGAAACCTGTGTCACTCACAATAAGTTTACACCAGAACACTCTCGTTCAGTGTTATTTCAGGCTACCTGAAGTATCCAAAGTCTCTAGCAGAACAGGTACAGTGGCCACCCAAAAGGCAAGGTATTAAAATTCAGTCAGAAGCCTCCTACAATGTTCTCAGTAGTGTGCATACATTAACCCAATCATAAAAGCATGAATTAATAAAATTAAATCAGTTAACCAAACCTCAAAATAATTTAATATGCATTGAATCATCACTTCTGGACGACCAGTCGATTAAAATGAGCAATTCACAAAGATCACATATCTGAACTCACAGAGTAACCATTGTACCTTCCACCTCCTACACTCACTAGTTGCTCTTGGCTGTATAGCTTCTATGCCCCAAATGCTTTCAATACTCCCTAATTACAAGGCTCCTACAGACAACTTTCCAAGACACATGAAATAGTGCTTTCCCTCTTCTGTGAAGATGTTATCAATTTTTAATTCAAGTTTTGATTACACTACTGCATAGCACTTCCTCTCTTGCCTATGGAGTACATTTCTCCCAGTGAAAGATACTGTCAGTGACTTCAGCTTCAGCAGAGGTATTTGGTATTTGAGATTATCAGATGCAATACTTCTTTCAAAGAAAGTAGACTTACCAGTATCCCTTTCTTTTGGGAATTGTAGCCAACCAGTTCCACTTTCACTCATTCAAATGCACACAGGTTCTTTCAGTCCCTATAGAAAGCCCTCATATATGGTCTAGTGAGCAGGTGTTAAGCTGAGGATATAAAAACTACCCCTACAAAGGAATACTATTTTTCCCCCCTCAAACAGGCATTAGCCAATGGAATTAATATCATGAGTCACATTAATCGCTTCCTGCCATTGCCCTGACAATATTCCCACACCCCTGAGAACTGGATCAAATATTTGGAGAACCCTCTGACAGGCTGCATTCATGCAACAGCTCCAAATTGGGAAGGATACCCAGAGCTGAGTGAAGAAAAACTAAATCACACCTCTGGTCCTTCTTCAGTGGTTTAAATGAAGCAGTGGATGTCCAAACCTGGCTCTTCTTAGGTTCAAGGGGAGTGATTCAGTAACAACGCTGTATGACAGAGTACAGTGAGGCTGAAAACCACCATTGCAGGAAATGAGACAGGCCAGACAGCAGTGCCCCAAAAGAGCTCAGAACTCTGGAGCTTTGTACCCCATCTCATACAGATGTAGCAGATGACAGAAGGGCATTTTCTTCCACCACCTCTTTCTGTTGTGATGGCTGTATTGTTTCCAGCTTTTACACACAGCTAACTCCCTCCACAAAAGAAGAACCTTGCTGAAGCTACAGTTTTTCTTCCTTGTCCCACAGACTGGCTGACCTGAAGTGAAGACCATCTAGGCAGGAGCAAGTAAGAAAAGGAGGTTCAGAGGAGCCACCTTAATGCAGTCTAACTACCTGGAATCAGTTGCTTGATGCCACCTTCTGTGTTAGCAGCCTGCTTCCAGCATCCGCTTCATGCATTACATTGAGTTGGTTCCAGAAATTTTTAAAGAGGAGGAGATGTTGTTTGTTTGAAATAACCTAAACATTACTTATTTTTTAAAATGTAAAAGTTCTGATGCTCAAACATGATTCATGGAGCTGGGCTGGTTAGACTGCAGAAAAGGAGGCTGAGGGAAGACAGTTTGGTCTCTTCTCACAAGGAACAACTGACAGGACAAGAGGAAATGGCCTCAATCTGTACCAGGGGAAGTTTAGGTTGGGCATTAGGAAAAACTTGTTAATCGAAAGGGCCATCAGGCCTTGGAACAGGAAACAGATGGCATGTCCATCCCTGGATGTATTTAAAATCTGTGCAAAACTGGAGCTTAGGGACAAAGCTTAGCAATAGGCTCGATACAGTGAGGTTAGTGGTAGGACTCAATGATCTCGAAGGACTTCTCCAATCTAAATGATCCTATGATTCTAAGTAGTTGCTACCACAGTCCAAAATATAGCAGGATTTGCCAGCAGTCCTAATATACACTTCCAAGCACAGCTAACAACTTTCAGACATTTCTGGAATACATCTCATAATAAAAAGAGGCTTTGATGACATTCTAAGTATTCCACTGTTAAAGCTAAATAAATCTTAGAGAAACAGGAACATAAGACTATTTGAGCACCAGTAAACTAGAGATCTTTAATTATGTGTAATAGCCAATAAGCTACTTTTAGTGGCTATGAAGAAACTCCATTTAGCAGGAACAGCCATAAAACAAGAGAAGTTATATTTAACTCTTCCAAAGAACAAGCCAAAAGGAGCTAATTTGTACTATGGGTGTAGCTCTTACGGACATTATCTGGGGAAAATTACTATTACAGGAGTGGGTGTGATATACAGCTTTTGAGTCATGCATGATAAACCCTAATGGGTTTGCTTTGAGGTAGAAGTCCTTTCTAATGAAGTAATGAATCATTCTGAAAACGTCGAGCTCCTGAGGCCATGGTGTGTCAGAAGAACAACTCTGCAGAGAGTACTCAATCATTAACAACTGCTTTTGAGATTTTTATCAGCTGATTAATAAGCAAGGAAAGGAGTTAAGGGGCTTGAAAAAATGGACCTTTAACGATACTTCATGTGTTTTAGTGAATAGAATATAATGAGTTTTATTTGCCACTCACCACAACCCACCAACAATAAGTGTTCCACACACTGCAAGTGTTACAACAACACAAGGAAGCATACTTATGCTCTCAAAAGATTGGAAAACTATGTTTACTTAGAAAATTGTAATGCCTGTACTTGTTTTGTGTTATACATATGTAGTAGATGACAGATTAGAAGAGCCTGTCTTCCTAAATCAGTCCATGGATGTGATGTTAGGAGAGAAACAAGAAGATATTTAGATTGAGTGTATTAGGAGCTGGACCTGTTTGTATCAGCTATCACAGAAGTAAAATATTGGCTCTGAAAACCTAAAAAGACATTCAGGAATGATTACAAAGACTAAAATGCACCTATGTGCAGTATGTATGCGTATAAACATCTATGCATGTGGACATCTACACAAATGCTTATCCTTTTGTCCTGTCACCCACAAATTACCTACAACTAAGGAGAGCAAAGGCATCTGCCCTTGATATACTCCTCATCTTTGTGCTGAAATATCAGAAGAAATGATTCCATCTAACAGCCTGAAAACATCAAGGATTACAACCTGGAGCATTTCCAGTTCCCTAAAACAAGAAATCTTACTACAGAGAAGTCAGTTCAAACATGTGAGTCTGCAACCAAGTCCCAGAAAACACAGACCCAAAAATCAAATAGGAGTCCGCTGATAGATGAGGGAATCTTATTCTGACAGCAGAATAAAAACAGGAAACATAAGGAAAGGGGGGAGATTGTGCTTCGGGCAAAAAGGCAGTAAGGCAATCCAAAAATCTTACTTAAGAGATGAAAATAGAGCCCTCCAATCAGGGTGGCTCTGTTTCCCACACAGCTGCCCAACAACTGAATGTTCATGAACATTTTTAAATGCCTTTGCAGAATCAAATTATCATTTACTCTCAGTTACAAATATACATACCTGCAGGGAGCATTCAGTCTCAGGAAAAAGCTGGAAGAGCTGTCACCAGTTTAATTGGACTGTAGGAAACTCTGAACAACAGAGACACTAGAGTACAGATAGAACCCACAGTGCTGGCCTAGATGCTAAAAGACAGATCACCCAACAGCAGGGCAAAAGGTTAGGACAGATCTGTAGAGAAGGGTGAGAACAGTCACAAAAATGAATGGCAGCACAGTCTGCTGGGGTGTCAGCGACACCACCCAGCTTTGTGTCATCAGCAAACCTGCTGGCAGTGCGCCCTAATCCCTCATCCAAGTCATTAATGATTAGATTGAAGAGGACTGGTCCCAGTACTGATCCTTGGGGGCAAATTGTTCCATCACCTTTCCTTGGATGGTGGTGAGGCTCACCAGTCTATAGAACATGGAGAAAGCTGAGGTACTGTGCAACAGAAACCGAGAACAGGATGGGATCTATGCTTATTACATGGACAGCTCTTGGTGTTGGTACCTTGTATTGCTGTACAACACAAGTTCCAAGTAATTGCTTTGTCATTATATTTTTGGGTAAACTCCAACTGCTCAATCTTGTCACAGACTCATGTTTTAAGTACGTAAAATTGGCCAGGTAATGGTTAGTGGTCTAGGAGAACTTTCAACATTTCAAATGAATTCTTCCATTTTCCCATAAGGAATATAGCTGCAATCGTCTTCTAAGCATGATTGGAGGGTTAAAACACACTTTATAACTAGTCACAACTACTACTGCTTGGCTGCACTAGGGCAAAGTCTATGTGGAGTGAAATAAGAAATTGAACCATCTGATTTTTGACTGTTAATTCCATCTTGTACCTGGAATGCCAAATAATGTCTGTCAAGAGTCAGTGGATAATTACAATTCAAGGGCTAGCACCTGCAGCTACTGTCAAACCAAGATTATTTTTTTAATGTGAGAGAAAACACACTGCAGAGATTAAAGATCATTAAACACTTTCAAGCAATAACACGTCTCTAGCAGATGAACATTATACAAAGTACATGCTGCTTGCAAAAGCTCCCATAAAATTTTCTGCCACCTTACTTGATATATGAAGTCTTTGAAGTTGCAAAATATCTATGCCATCCCAACCACAGCTAAAATGCTTTTAATATCATCTCATTAAATTCCATTCTTAGAATAAGAGCTAGCAGCAAGCCCAACTGCATGTCACTGTTTTATCCAGAGATAGACAAATTCATAGTCACAGAGATATCTACTGCAAATTGATTTTTCCATTAGTTTCATTGCTCCTTCCCTCAAATCATTCCTAAACACCACAACAGCATTTCTTTTTGCTAGTATACAAAGCTACTGTGTATTTAACAGCTTTTCTTTTCCTTCCAGAACGGAACACCTGATGTCACTGTTTGTTAGCAGTTGTTAATACTCAAGTTTACTCACAAGAAATTTTTCAACATTGCACATGCTGATGCCCGTTTATACACAATCACAGAATCATTCAGGTTGGGAAAGACCCTTTGAATCATCAAATCCAACCATTAACCCCTAGTAGTTCATCCCTACACTATATCCCCTAATACCACATCTAAGTGACTCCTGAACACATCCAGAGATGGTGTCTGAACCACTTCTGTGGGCAGCCTGTTCCAGTGTTCAAACACTCTTTCTGTGAAGAACTTTTTCCTCATGTCTAGAATTACCCTGTTGGAGCTTGCAACCATTCCCTCTGGTTCTGTCACTAATTACTTGTGAGAAGAGACCAACGCCAACCTCTCTACAATGCCCTTTCAGGTAGTGGCAGAGAGTGATGAGCCTCCTGTTCCTACATTTCTCTGTTATTGTGAAGATGAACAATAAGCCTGATATTTCCTCACAATAAACCCATCCTAAATACACAGCATTAGCACTAAATACATCAGTAACGTCTGGGGATTAACACCAACACAGCATTCCTTAAGGAACTGCTTTTTCATGGAGAACCAAATGCAGCTCGATTCATTTGCTCTGCTTGGGCATCTATAGGTGCAGCACACATCATATGTAGCACACAAAAACAGCTCCTGCTTGAAATTCAAAGCTGAGAATTAACATACCTTTTCTAGATGAAAAGGTTTGCAATAAACTACAAAACTATGACAAATACTTCCCTTTCAACTGCACACTCCAACGTAAAAAGCAACAGCGCTCTGCCTTGTACCTAACTACTTTCTTCAAAAACAAGAGCAAACAGCACACGTTTTTGATTTTATTTAAATAAAAATGCTAAAGCATGAGAGGATTCTCAGGCAATGGTAACAGAATAAAGCTCATAAAGTTACAGAATAAAATACTGTAACTGTTAGAAAATATTTTATTGTAGGAGTACTTGTATCTACATCATTACAGTACCCATTAAAAATTCTACAGCTATCAAAGTTCCATCCTAACTTCATCAAGTGGAACTCTTGATTTGCTTAAATCCTATGAGATATGGATCACCATTCTTTATGGCAAGCTTTCTGCATCATGACAACGACTACAAACCCTAACAATGGTTCTCAGAACGTAGTTTTCCAAAAGGAAAAAGAAATGGAGACAACTTGTTTGAACAATTCTCAGAAACACAAACATATTCACTCCAGTGTCAAAGGCTACATGCTGAAATGAATGTTTGGAGTGAGATTGTTGATATTCATCCAGACTCACTATCCCTTTATTGAAAACACATGCACCGTAGTCTTGAATGCTTCAGCTATTTGCATTAGATGTGCTTGTTCAAATAAAGACAGAGGATGATACTGAAGGAAAGAAAACACGGTCATCTCAAATATAGGAAATGCACCATCGACAAATTTCATCTCACCCACACAGCACAGAGCCCACGAAATCCTAGCCCAGCTCTCACTTTCAAAGCAACTCATGCAGCAGTGGGGTCTCTATCGTAATTACTATTTTACCACTTTATTGTCTAATAATAATAACGGCTTTTTGTTGTAAGGATTCTCACAATAGAAATCTCAGAGGAAACCCACCAAAAATCCCTGTGTTTGCCTAAAACAAAGTCTACACAAATGTGGGAAATGTAAGCATCTGTTCTCTGGAAAGAAAGCTTTCTCCTTGTTCTTCTTTTGATTATACTAATTCAATTTTAAAAATACTCTTAGAACGGTAATTGTTAAGAAAAGACTCCATCACTGCCCCAGGCAGTCCATTCCAGGGTCCGATCACCCTTCCCCTGAAGAAGGGCTTCCTAACATCCAACCTAACCCTCCCCTGGTGCAACTTCAGGCCCTGCCCTCATTTGTTGCCTTTGAGAAGAGCCTGATACCCCCACCTGACTAGAACACCTTTTCAGGTAGTTGTAGAGAGTGATAAGGACTTTTCCAAGTCTCCTCTTCTGCAGGCAGTCACTTCTCCAGACAACTAGCAAAGTAAGCTTCTCAAACACGCATCTATTCCACGTATCTCCTTTGTCATTTTCTCAGAGCTCTTCTTTCAGTTTAACCACTTAAGAGAAGTCAAGCACATCCCAGTTGATTTTAAGTTTGAATGCAAGGATTCTACACAAAAGCAGACTCTAGAGAGTGGTTTACCTTCAGAGCTCAGTCATGCCATTTCAAACCGTTGCAGAATCACCCACTATCACAACCTATCAGCAGCAGTAAACTAAGTTGTTCTTTTTTCAGCGAAGAATCTAATAGGAACTCAGCTTCTCTAACAAGGTACGTTGGCAAGTCAAATCAGATCCCCCAACAGAAAAGTACGCGACACATACAGTAACTCTGCAGCATCATGAAACAAGGTTTATTCTGAAGCAATGCAGGAAAAAGAAGAGAAACTGCTTTATTACTGTGTGCTTACAAGATGAGGGGGAGTTTAGGAATTAATTTGTTTTAAACATTGTTCTTCTGCAGCTATCACATTCTGAAAAATGCTTAGAACGTGAATGCCCATAAAGCAAGCATGGTGAGCCTCAGACAATGTTATTGTGAATGCTGCACCAGCCAAACCATTCCACCAGTTTACAGTGTACCATAAAATATTTACACAAGCTATGAACTATAAAATATTTTCACATGAACTATAAAATATTTACACTATCAACATCAGCTAGGAAAGAATGATGTCCTGTCAAGCTGGTGTGACCCAGGAGCAAAGATTTTGTGGTCACAGATTAAATAAAACTATTGCAAATCATCTGGAAAGTTACAGGCAATATTAGGTTAAACAAATTGCTGCTTCCTGGTCTCTTGGAGGGTAAAAGTAACCAGGAAAGCATAGCTTATATGCTTTAGACTAAGTTTTACCAATACTCTGAAACAAGTTTAGGCTCATAATCCAACTGTACTGACCTCTCTGAATGTTCCTTCTAGCAAGGTGTCCAGATGTTGAAGAGGAGCAGGAGTTTTGTCTTTGAATCGTGTCAGCAACCGCCGCTCAATAGCTCGAAACTGTACAGCCCTTTCAGATAACAGCTCCTGAAACTTCTCAGCATTCAAACGTAGCTGCAATGTAAGGGTTTTCAAGAATCCAGGTTAAGGGTCATATACATCACGTACATTCCAAATGCAATGGAGCAATGAGAGCACAATTCCTGTGAGTGTGTTTTATCCAGAGAGGATGTAGCTGTTTTCACCAGGTCCATATTCTGCACTATGTATGAGGCTAATTAACATCTCCAAGAATTATCATTTGCCATCAACATCAAAACTATCTGCCAATAGCCACATTACCCTGTGAAAATGCACAAACAGCTCCTCACGGAGGCTAATAACAGAGTGAAATTTCGCCACCAGGACTTCAAGGGTTCCTCTTAGTCTGGTGTGCTCTGACACATACAGACAGTGCGTTGGACTGGGTAGCTATGGTAGCAAAAAGTCAATAGTTTTCAGACACGAGCATTACGCCACACATACATTTTAGATTGCCCAAAAAATGAGCAGAAGAACTAAGTTTCCTAAATTTAGAAACAAATCTATTTAAAATAAGCAAAGCATGTTGGTACGTGACTATAAAGGACAGCTCAGGGAAGTGGAGAGAGAAAGAAATGCTAAGCTGCTTTTCTAGAAGTTGGAAGTAAAAAAGGACAAACCTGATAAAACTGTACCAATCCTGCCTAAAAAAAAACAGTGTGTTAAAACTCTCAGGCACCGAGCCATTAGGATCCCTTTGATAGATCATCTGATACCTCTAATAAATTGTAATACAATGCACTACAGGCCGTGTTTAAGGAATCCTACACCACCAGTCGCTATAAATAAAAACAGTTCTTTGGAATTTCAAATGCTTTGAGATCTATTCATGGGCTTGAGGAGATGTACCTGGATCTAAGCTGACTCCTCAAAAAAACCTCACAGACACTGTGGCAGCATGGAAGCCCATCCAATAGTACCTCTCACTCATCCATAAGGATGCCTTACTGGTTTTGCCCATTATCTATGTGTAATAGACATTTTAAATAGCTATTCTCTTAATTCTCTGGAAAGGAAGGAGGAGAGGAGCTCATCTATATCACATTAAGTAGCTATTTCTACAAGCTGGCTGAATTATTGGAGATTTCTCATTGTCAGCTACATGACCAAAGAGGTAAAAGTAATTACATTTTATATCTGGTCCAGTGAATTTCCTTGAGCCTCCAATGCTGCTTCAAGGACAGACAGTTTTTTAAATTCTGAAGAGACTCTTTATAGAGTTACAAGGATGGATCAGAAAAGAAGAAAAATCTCATTGCTTCATTAGGACAGAAGAATGAAAGACACATTTTCAAGGCAATTTTACAATTAATAAGACATTAGCTAATGAAGTGTCCATGGTTCTGCTCAGCCAATGAGTAGAAGGGCAAATCCTAGTACCATAGTTTGTATCAGCTTCAAATTGCATGCTCTGCTAACCACAGGGATTAAGGTACTCTGTACCTTAAAACCCAAATGACAGCATTTTTCCAGCAGCATCTTAGATGCAGTTTTCCATTTTCTGGGAGCCAAATGCCTCTGGCAGCTATAGTTGTAATCTGGATAACTGTGGTGCAATTTTTAAACCAGCAGACAAAGGTAGAATCATGGATTCACAGCATCATAGAATCCTCATGGCTGAAAAGGACCTCCAGGATCACCAAGTCCAGCCCTCGTCCCAACACCTTTCCAACCCCTAGACCATGGCCTGCAAGAGGTCCAGCTACTCACCTTTACACACCTCCAGGGACTGTGACTTCACCACATCCTTGGGCAGCCTGTTCAGTCCCCAAACACTCTCTCTGGAAAGAACTTCCTAGTCCAATCTAAACCTCCCCTGATGCAACTCGAGGCCATTTCCCCTCATCCTATCATTAATAATTTGGGAGAAGAGACCAGCACTAGCCTCGCTACAATCTCCTGTTAGACAGTTGTGGAAAGCAACAAGGTCTCCTCTCAGCCTCCTCTTCTTCAGACTAAACCCCAGTTCCCTCAGCCGCTTCTCACAGGGCCTGTTTTCCAGACCTCCCCCCAGCCTCATTGCCCTTCTCTGGACCCACTCCAGCACCTCAGCGTCCTTTTGATACTGGGTGCCCAAAACTGGACACAGTACTCAAGGTGTGGTATCGCACGAGTACAGGGGGATCATCACCTCCCTATTCCAGCTGGTTGCACCACTCCTGACACAGGTCAGGATGCTGTTGGCCTTCTTGGCCACCTGGGCACACTGCTGGCAGCTGTCAACCAACACAAGGTATTGGTCCTTTACCATCAGGCAGCTGTCCAGCCACTCTCCTCCAGCCTGTAGCGCTGCTGGGGGTTGTTGTGACCAAAGTGCATGACCCAGCACTTGGTCTTGGTAAACCTCATCCCATTGGCCTCAGCCCATCTCTCCAGCCCGTACACTTACCATGCTCTTTAACCTACCTCAAAATGTTGATCAATTAGTTCAAAATATTCTTGCAGAGGAATAGAACCAGAAAAGGTACATGCAAAATCTTTGCAGTTCTTCTTCTTGAAATGTTCTTGGAGTCGCAGTGTGAGCTCTTTTGTTATCAGCCAAAGGTCTTCTAACTGATCACTCTGGATCCTGTATCGTTCTATGAAAGCAAGAATGAATGCAAGACTAACCAAACACACGTTTAAACCATATGTATTCACTACAGGACATAGTTTAGGCACCAAATTTCACTTGATAAGACATCTCATATAGATTTTAGATGCAGTTAAGAGATCCCTGTTCACCAGTTTTAAACAAGTATGTTATTGATGTCAATTAATCCTAAATACTGTTGTATACCTAAACAGGGAATTGTGGAGAATCAAATCAAAGTATTTATTGCTTTAAGACAAATTACTTCAGAGTATGGACCTGTTTATGAATAGCAAAAAGCTATGAAGAACTATCATAATTAAGGAAGTAAGAGAATAACTGGGTGATACTGAGTCCTAAGAACAGACTGTCTGTAATTCTTTGCCATAACACCTGCCATAACACAACCTTAGTGGGCTGGAGGCAGAATCAGGCTCAATTCATTCTGAACCATGACAGAAGCACAACATGCAAAGCACCTGACACCAGCAGTAACAAACCAACTCCAACCCATCTAAAACATCAAAATGTCAATGATTATTGAATTCTTAGATAATATACTCTACATAATTTCTATGACATCCTCACTTCCCAGGATCTCTTCTAATAGGGAAAGTATTATTGCAACAAGTCATAAACAGAAATAGTCAGTTTTGAAAGTTGTATGCTTCACTCTGATGCAGCTAAGATATAAGAAGGCAATTTTTAGCCACCTACACGCTGTGGCAAGGTAAAGGCAGTGTAGAAATTAAAATGTTAATATAAACTGAAGTGGAAAACCAAGTGCTGCTAGGGAGAGTCATCTGTCCCTAATTCAATTCTCACATTTTAGTGAATTTCAATGATCATGTTAGTGGGATGAGATTTCTGTTGTTTCCAGGACACATTTGTGTAATCTCTCTTCAGTTTTCCAGGAAAACATAATGAACTGAATGTTCAGAAAAACACTGAAAAATCAGAGGAGCATTTTCATTTCATTCATTTTTAAGATAAGCACTTTTTAAACAGCAGTTCCTCAATTCTTTTTGTTCCTCATCTGCCAAGATTTTATGCAAAAGTACAGACAGAAATGCAGCTTTGAGCAAAAAGATTTGCTGAGGTTTAATACAAACTAGTTCTTTTCTTGCCCATGTTAACAAAGTTCACAGTAAACCAAATTAATCAGAATTCTTTAAAACTCCAGAGTACTTACTCAAAATTTTCTCAACATTAGTAATTCAAGATTGTTTGTCATTACCACTGGCATCAGTCCCAGGATATGTATTTTAGTGAATAGAGCATGACAAACTCTGTTTACAGCGTAAGAGGAAAGAAGTTAAGTTTTATTTAAAAACATGCCTGTTAATGAAAAGCACACCATATGCTGAAGATAACATTCCACCTAATAGCCATTTTTTAAATGCTCACAATGCAACGACTGGACTTAACTGGATTCATCATCAGAATTTTCCTGAGGTGATTTTTGCCTTGAGGGAAATTAGCTCAGATGTTTTCAGGCCAAATCAACAGTCATGCCATTTATAATTGACATATCTAATACATTAATGGTTTAAAACAGATACCAGTCATTTCCTCTAAAATGCATATTTGGTTTCTATACACTCTTTGTCGGTCAATGCAAACACAATCTAATTTCACTGAGTAGACAGTATTGCAGCCGTTCTCTTTAACAAGATGAATAAGATTTAAAAACTAAACTAAATGGGAATCTTTGGTTGTACTAACCACGTGCTTTAAACACAAATACAATGAAAATCACTACTTCTGCCCTGCCAGTAGATCATCATCAGAAGGAAGTCTAGAAGACGCTGTTCGTTTCTCTAACAGGAAGCTCCCATCATCAAAAAACAACCCAGCTACAATTAAGAGCTAAGTCTTCTTTGCACTTTGCTTAAAGGCAACAAATAAAACTGTCTTAATCTTTCTTTTCTTCAGCAAAAACACCTTAACACCATAATCTGGCCAGCATCTCCTCCATCTGCATTAACTGCCAACATTAACTTCAGCCTTCACTTCTTTGCAGCAGACATCTGAACAAGCTGAAGGAACATCTTCAATTACCACACTGTTCCAAACGGATTAGGTAATACAGTTACAAACACATGGGAATGCAGATGTCATTCATGTTTGCAGCTTCAGCAGTGAAACCAAACGGAACATGGAGAGTGAATGGGAGTGGGAGGTGGGGTGAAGTCCCTGCTCATTGAATCACAGAATCATTTAGGTTAGAAAAAAACCTTTACAATCATAGAATCCAACCATCAAACCAGCTGTCCCAAGGCCACTGCTAAACCCTAAGCACCACACCTGCACGACTTTTAAACACACCCAGAGATAGTGATTCAGCTCCCTCCCTGGGCAGCCTGTTCCAATGCCTGATGACCCTTTCAGTGAAGACATGTTTCCTAATGTCCAACCTGAACTTCCTCTGGTGCAATTTGAGGCCATTTCCTCCTGTCCTGTCATGACCTCCTTGTGAGAAGAGACCAACACACATACACCCCCTGCTACCTCTACCACCTTCTTTCAGGTAGTTGTAAACAGCAGTAAGGTCTTCCCTCAGTCTCCTTTTTTCTAAGGTAAAGTGACACAGCTCCCTCAACCTTTTCTCATCCTCCCTCCCTTCACCATCTTTGTGGCTCTGTGCTGCACTCTCTCAAACAGTTCTGTTTCCTTCCTGAACTGAGGGACCCAGAACTGGACACAATGTGTGATGCTTGGTAAGAAACCGCAGATTACCTTTCTCTGTATAATCCACATTTTCATGGTGTACGTATATTTGTACATATATTAACTGATGATCAAACCCCTTTGACGTTAATACTAGTAGCACTTACGTGATGTTTTTGAAGCAAGAAGAGTTGTTTTTGAACCAGTTAAAAACTGAAATCCCAAAGCATTTGCCTGGTCATCCTCAGATGAATCAAGAAAATCTAAAAAGAAAAAGTTAAATACAGTTTTCTCAGCACTGTGAGCCCAAAGACATCCACTTTCTTCTAGATGGAGGGTCACCTTTAATTCAAACTTTTGTGCAAAAATTAAGTGGATTCATAATGTAAATGTTACAAGATTTATACTTTTTATTGACTATCCCAAGAATGGGAAGGTATCACAGTCTCACAGTACTGATGAGGCTGGAAAAGACCTTAAAGATCATCCAGTCCAACCTAAAGCCAACCTAAACATCTGACATCTAGATCATGCCACTCATCAAGTTGCTTCACAGATCACATGAAGAACAGCATGTCTCTTATTTTTTAACCCCATCACTGAAAATGGGATGCAGACAATGGAGAAGACTTTTAATATCTTCTCCTGGAACACATTAAGCCTATAGTTTGTTATATTTTTAATGCTATGTACTTAGATGAAAACTAAAATACACTGTTTTATTTTGAAAGCAATCTTGCTTGATCATGACAGAAGCCTATGACTAAAACCCCAAAAGATAGACCTTTGACAAATTTGCTCTGTGTCAAGTGTTACACAAAAAACTCGTTTAAAAAAGAAGGAATATTTACTCTCAAAGACAACCATGCTACCAAAAAAACTCAGTTGTGCCTGCTCCACTACTCCAAACAAATACGTTATACATCAGTTTCTCAAAGAGAGAGACAGCTCCACCTTAAAAATATCACATTAAAGTTCTTGGCCTGTACAGCTCTCTGAAAACTGTTCCAGGACCTTGGTCCTCTGATGTTCAGCAACTTAATCACTGCCAGACTGAACTTATCCACAACCACTTTATAAGTCCTGTTTATTCAAGTCTTGTGCTAATACAATCATCTAGATCCATGATACAGCCACGAACTATTTAGTGAAGGCAACTCTACTGCCTTTTTTACATCTGTGGTTTATTAAGCTAAATGAGTCACTTTCTTTTAATTTTCCTCCTCAAATCCCTAGACAATGCTCATAGTCTTTTTCTGCAGTTTTGAGTTTGAATTAATTTTTATTTCCTATCAGCACTCAGCACTCCAGTGCATAGCAACACATTGGCTTCCTGCACAGAACAGGAACCACTAGCACACCTTTGATCCTTACTTGTGTAATGATTGTGGCACGGAGTATTTCTGTGGTACACCTTCACAGAATCCCAGAATGTTAGGGATTGGAAGGGACCTTGAAAGATCATCCAGTCCAGTACATCACATTGCACAGGAATATGTTGAGATGGGTTTAAACATCTTCAGAGTAGGAGACTCCCTGGCCAGCCCATACCACACCCTCACTGTGAAGAAGTTTCTTCTCACCTTTATGGGGAACCTCCTGTGTTCCAGCTGACACCCATTGTTGCTTGTCCTACCATTGGATGACAGTGAGCAGAGCCTGGCTCCTTCCTGCTGACACCAGCCCTTTCCATATCGATCACCATTAATGAGGTCACCCCTCACTCTCTTTTACTCCAAGCTAAAGAGACGCAGCTCCTCCAGCCCTTCCTCATCAGGGAGCTGCTCCACTCCCTTCCTCACCCTTTGTGGCTCTGCACTGGACTCTCTCAAGCAGTTCTTTGTGCTTCTGGAACTGAGGGGCCCAGAACTGGACACATCTGTTCCAAACTATGATCACATAATTGCAGCAGAAATTATTTTCATAACATTACACTTGATAGTGCCCAATTTTCTTCTTTTTCCCCATCCTAAATGCCATCTAATTCCTTATTCATATGATTTTTAATATTTTCCTGAATGCCAAACATAGCTCAGGTTTGACCTTGAGAAAACACCAGTAAATACATGTCACTGTCTTGGTCCAAGAAAGCTAATGAAATGATAAAATAAGATCAGCTCCAGACAAATATAACAAGCCTTCCTCCAGAGCAACTGGACCCCGCACATATACCAGAGGCAGGGTTATTGTTGAAATAATGTCAACATGTATTTCAAAAGCTAACTTGTAAACTCTCTAACATAAGCATTAGTGACCTCACTACTTCACACAGACAAACAATTCCAGTTTGAGTTCCTAACACATTTCCTATCCCATAGACATACTTTCAAAAACCTACCTGGGAACAGGGTGAGAAAACTGATGGGAGGTTTATTGGTATCAATTGTTATCTTGTGGTTTGCTGCTTTTGAGGGTTGAGCTGGAAAGCAAATTAACCGTAAAGGCAGCTTGAAGTTACATTCTGCAACTCTGGGTATTCCTGAAAGGAAAGAACACATACCCAGCTTTGATATCCATATTTTGACTGCGTGATTCTTCACTCTGCTCTCCTGAAAGAGGCTTAACAAGGTAAATTTAATGTGTTTAAGGAATAAATGAAAACAAAAACCACACAAAAATCCTCACTGATATTAAATTTTCCATCTAAAATACCTTTTGATTTGAATACTTTTAATTATCTTCTCAACCAAATGGAAAAGCAAGAGGTATTAGCCAAATCTACTGCATACTTGTGTTTATACCAATTAACATGCAATGAGGGTTGACATTTTATTTCATGCTCTAGACAAACAACTCTAACAAACATGATACCTGCAATTACTCCTGATTTAACTAATTCTATGACGTTTACTCTGCTCTACAATATTCTTTCATTGGAGTAGGAATTTAACACAAAATTCAAATCTTCAGTTTTAGAATGTTATTCTTTCAAATATATATACATATACATATATATACATATACATACATATACATATATATACATATACATACATATACATATATATACATATACATATATATACATATACATACATATATATATATATATATATACATAAATTAGATATAATTTATATATTCATTCCATAGAAACATTTTACTCAAGGCTGGCACACTGCTTTCTAATTGACAACACTGGCAGTACATGATTTTCCTCTTGTTGTGATAGACATGAGAAACACGACTGGAAAGTTAGGTTACATAAAGCAGACTAGAAAAAGAGAAGGATAGTTGGGTACATGTGTTGCAAAGATACAGACCCCATATTTACAATTACCTACTTTTTTACTTCACTTAATTGGCTTGTGGCACACATGTTGAAAAACACGCATCCAATATACTGACATCTATAACTTCTGCTTAAGAGTCACAAAACTGTTTGAAACACTTGTTCAGTGAATCTCTAATTGTAAGTAAATCTTTACCCTCCCCAGACATACGTTTAAAGTTAGTTGACCATGTCCTACAAGGACTGTATCTTTACAACACAACTACCCTTCTCTTTTTCTAGTCTACTTATATATTAACTTTCCAGTCCTGTTTTGGCTTTTAATTATATACCTTTTATACATATGTTGTCTATCACAACAACAGTAAAGTCTTGTACTGCTGGTGTTGTCAGTTAGAAAGCAGCCTGTCAGATGCTGAACAAGATGTTGCCAACAGGAATTGGAATGAAGACATTAGGTGACATCATTCTCAGAGGTACTCGGTCCAACCAGCATTAGATACAAATCTCTGATAATTGCTTCAGTTACACCAATGAATCTCTTAGCTTAGCTGTGCTGAAATTACTACAATTATGGTAAAGAAAGAACATGCTACTGTGTTTCCCGTGTCCAATCTCAATGTACAAGGTGCTTAATACTTTGCAAATTTCCTTTTTCATATGAGAAAGTGCAACATACTTTGAGAAATGTCTTTTCTACTTTGCGATTTCCCCAGGGGTTATTGTTTTCTTATGTCTAACCTTCACCTACTTTCCATTTTCTCAAACATCCAGCCCTTCACAGGATCAACCCAAGGAGAAGAACACATAGAAATAATTGGTAAAACAATGGTTTTCTTCCAAACCTGCTTTATTCAGCATTTGCTGTCACTCTGAACAGCATTCAAATTGCCCATTGTTTCCATGCACTCACCTTCAGGATTGAGCTCTGGCATGTAACCAGCAATGGGAGAAAAGAAAAAACAATACATAAAGATATTACTCAAGCAAAACAAACAGAAGTGCAGTAACAAGTTTTAAAGAACTTAAGCTGCATTTAAGTGGACAATAAAGATATTAACACCAGCCAAAAACCAGACATGAGACCACATTTATCAACAGTGCAACCCCATCCAACTGAGTGACTCATTAGCCTTCAACTGTAAGAACCCACAGGGACTGATTTAGTCATAGACACAGATTGCTCAAAAAACAGGAGGAGGAAGTCTCTATTAAGACAAAATGAACTCACAGAGGCTTTTAATGATTTGATTGTCTTGTACAAGTAACACTTGTATTTCTATGTAATTGAATGATCCCACCTTCATTTATTAGAATCTAAACATTTAGCAGTATTTTAATAATGCTCTTGTCTAGAAGTCCTCCAGATTCTACTACCAAATGTAAGGTGGTTTTAACTTCTGCAGTTCTCTGATTCTACTACCAAATGTAAAGTGGTTTTAACTTCTGCAGTTCTCTTAGATGTCATGTCTTCTGTGGATCTTTTATCACTTCATATAAAACAAGCATAGTTAAGATACAAGAGACTTACTTTCCTAACCAAAAGGCTCACAAAATCCTACCTAATATCTAAAATATAAGCATAAGTTTAACTAGTATCAGCCAAAAGAAATAAAACATTCATTTGCCATGGAGAAATATCCTTTCAGTTTGATAATCCAGTCTTGAAAAGCAAAATGAGAAGCAAGGCCAGCAAAACAAGAAGCAAGCTCTCAAAATCAGAATCTACAAAGCTGTACCAAAAATCTTGCCCAAAGCCCCACGACTGGGTTGGCCACTTAGGTAGGTACAGCATCTCATCCACAAGGAATAAGCAGTTGGAGTCACAGTACAAAATGACTGGAGTACAAGCTGTTAGCACAGGCTCTCAAGAGAAGGGGAAGAGCATCCTTTTCCCTTCCTGCTCTGCACATATGTGCAAGCTTTGTCTAAAGAGGGGAAGATCAAGCCTAAGGTAGGAAATACTACCACCCTTCACAGAAGCCCTAAGTCCAGCTCTGTGTTTTCACAGTGAACCAAATCAGCAAATCTGGCTGAGAAATAACTGTTGATTTTATGAGCACTACAGGGGACAAAGAGCAGGACCAAAGCCAAGTGAAGTGAAGAGCGGGCAGCTTTAATGGATTTATGCTGCATTTCACTTAACATGAAAGCCCTGCTTAAATCCAGTTTTCGCAGTGCCTCACACATGGACAAGGCAGTATGTGGAGAAGTGAGTTAATCAAATCTCCAGTTGGGCATAACAGGATAAATTTACATATTCTGGGCATTATAAACCTGAAAGATCTATTTTCTATTCCTTTGGGATAGTTTATTTGTTTAGAATGACTAGTTGAAAGTCAAAAAGGAAGTGAGGAATAATCACTCCCAGTGCTTACTCAAATCTCCTCCTCTGTGGGAGACAGTTATTGTCACATTTGTTGACAGCACAGAAGGCTGAATAGTCATAAAGATGTAATTAACTTACCTCTCCAAGGGGGTGGGTGGTCCCTTAAAAAGCAGAACTGAAGCAAATTGCAGGACAGGATGGGAAAGCTTGTACAGCTGCTTCCCACGCCACGAGCATATTTTACCTCTATAAGACCAGCTACGTAACTTAATGATTTTACCTAAAATATTAACTAAAGATGAAGAGTAGGCTCTGATACACATTTCTTTAATTACCACTGCCTTCAGTCTATTTCAAAAGAACATTTATAAGAAATATGTGAAGGAAAAGATCTCAGAAAGACAAATCAGTTTGCAAACTCCAGTGGCTTTTACCTGTTGGTATAGTATATGAAACTAAACAACTTCCTTCTAGTTCTGACGGAGGACAATTCCCTTTCAAAAATACAGACAGGAACACGGTTTCAGATGAATCTGGTTCTATAAACAACACAAAATTACATCGTGTAATCAGAGTAGATAAGTGACAGTAACATGTTTTCTAGCAGCCTGGGAATTATTTACTACATTGATAGCTACTTCCATCAGTTCACCTTTATCAAATCACTGAACATGGCTTTTTAAATTCCAGAAGTAGTAAAGGAAAACCAGTCTCTCCAACTTACAACTACTTTAAAGCATAACCCATAAAACAATTCAGCACACTGAACACACTACCAAAACGGGACAAACTTCTCTGGTGTTTAGCTCCACTTAGCCTTCAAAGAACCCTTAGCAGAGTTGGAATCATCAAACAGTTGATGCTAAGCTAGGACACGCGCTAGACTGTCCACAGGTCAGCAAGACTTTCCTGCTTTTTACCTTGGCAGTTCTCTAGATAGAATTGCCAGCAAAACATCTCAGCAAAACTAGCCCTGAATAACTAACAATTACTTTCTCTCCATCATGACACTGTAACCCTGTCTCTTTCCTCACCTGCATCATACAGTAAGGAAGTAACTCTGTTTTTTTCCCCTTGTCTTCCTCCACTGAGCAGGATCTAGAAGCTGCAGGGTGCAAGCAAGGCTAATTTGTAATTCCTTTAACTGCACTATATTTACTAGTATGCATCCAATGGAGACTGCAAATCATACAATCATTTAGGTTGGAAAAGACTTTCAACAGCATCAAGTCCCACCAATAACTCAAGTGTCACAAGCCTAGTGCTAAACAAAGTTCCTATGTTCCAGATCTACACATCCACCCATGAGAATTCAACTCTCTCCCTGGGCAGTCTGTTCCAATGCCTTCCAAACATGCTCAGCAAACACGATACAAGAGCTGTAATGGAACTGTAATATTTTACCTAAATCATCAAAGAGGAACTGGTCACAGGTCACTGCTAACGGAGCTTGGATGCATACTGCCAGGTTTGGTTTCTGCACAGCCACTCTGGTCTGTACTGTCACCTAAACCAAGGGACAGAAGTATTTAAAGAAAGCAACACGTGAATCTCAGTGTAGCAGAAAGCAAACATAACAAGCAATTCAGCAACATTAAGAACGTCAAAGCTCAACTTCAGAACCAGCACTTTCGTTCAACGATTTTTACTTACTTGAAAGGGTACCAAAACCTGAGAGGATTTCTCAAGGATTTGCAATTTGAACCAAACATAAACTAATGCTAAAGTGTTAATGAAAACATTAGTCCTGCATGTGCCACGTGCATTGGTCCTTATGTAAATAAAATGAAATGTTGCCTGGTTTAGGTGGCTACAGAATAAGAACAAAGCTATAACCAAAGCAATTATTTCCTTTCACTGCAAAGAGCTTTGCTGGTCTTCTGAATAGCTTCAGGGTCAATAATGAACAGATGAGGAGAAAAAGGGGAGATACCTGTGTTCCAAATACTGATACCACAACAAGCTTTAATGCTTGTGCTGTTTCAAAAGGATTTGTTCTCTTTGTTCTCCTTCCCATCTACACTGCCCTGGTGATTCTATGCTTTCCAATTTCAATTCTTCTATGTAATAATTCCCTTGTACAATACATTGATGCCAATGTCAACTAAAAGCTGATAAATTCACCCTTTTCTGAAAGTAATTTAGATTAGCATTAAATATTTGAAGTTACTATTGTACTAACTACCAGCCTGATTCAAAGTCCAATGCTATTCACCTGAACAACTTTGAGAAGAACCATTGGGTTCTGGGTTGCCAGTGCACACTGATGGCTCCTGTTAAACTTCTGGTCCACCCTCACTCCCAAGTCCTTCTCCTCAGGGCTGTCCTCAATCTTTTCTCCTCCCAGTCTGTATTCAAGTATGGGATTGCCTTGACCCGGGTGCAAAACCTTACACTTGCCCTTATTGAACTTCATACAGTTTGCATGAGCCCACTTCTCAAACCTGGCAAGGTCCCTCTGGATGGCCTTCCCTCTCCGCAGTGTGTTGACTTCACCACACAGCCTGGTGTTGTCAGCAAACTGAATGAGAGTGTGTTTAATTCCACTCTCCATGTTGCCAACGAAGATTTTGTGATATGAAAGTCTTTTTACAGAAGAAAAGATAATGAACTTCACACCTCAAGTAACCAAACACTCATTCCCTTTGAAGAGTGCTGGAAAAATCAGTCCTATAGCTTAAAAAACATCATCCTAATAACATTTTTGTGTCTACCTGTTAACAAGCCAAGAGAAACTAAAACTCCAATTACTTTGACTTCAACAGGTTAGCTTGAACAAAGCCTTGTCATACTAAGGAGAAAAAGAATCCAAGCTTATACTGCATTTCAAATTGTACTCATTTTCATGATCTAAATGAAACGTGCACAAAGTGACAAGTCTGTTAAATACTACAGTCTGAATTAGGCACAGTACCTTCACAGTGACTGATGGTACTGCCTCTGCTTTTACCTCGCTGTCAATGGCTTGCTGTGAAGAAAAGAAGATTGAAACAGAGTCAATTCAGTATTACACGTGAATGAATGAACAGAGCAAGTGCACTATTACTTTCCTACCATCAGCATGGCAAACAGGGAGCAGTAAAGACCTTATCATTCCTATGCCAGATTAAAACACACAAAATACATTTCTGAGTTCCTCCTGAAAACAGGAAGCTTCTTGAAATGGTCTGCAAGAACGACAGCAAAAGGTCATGAATGCTTTAGGTGGATATGAATGCTTTCTGACATATATATATCAATATTTGAAATGGTTTTGTTTGGGACACTGCTTTCCAGTCTATACTTCTCAGAATTCTGGCAATACCTTCTGCTATTCATCAAGAACAGGTGATTTCCAACCTACCGATACATTATATACACACCACAGCACGCCATATAAAATCAGCACATTTTATTCTATAATCAGTTATACATTTTGAAATCCAGGAGGCATCTTGCTGTTCCTGCTAATTTCTATTTTGGTAGGCTATTCCATTTCATTCAAATTGTATTTTGACTTTGCAGCCTGTTTCAATACCTAACTTTACACTTTCATTTCATTGTACAACAGATCAATCCCTACAGTTGAAGAAAATGGTCTCCTTTGCTATTTTATCATGAGAAGGTATACATTCGAGTCAGTAACTCTGCACTATAGCAGAAGTGAAATACATTTCTTTAAAATAAAATAGGTTAAACAATTTTATGTCCTCTGCCCACCTATTTTCTTCCCAAAATGCCATAGTGAGGTCCACATCTGCAAAGCTCCTAAGAGTCAGGAAGCTGTTAGGCTCTCTGGGTTCCAGAAACAGGAGTCTCATTTGTACATGGTTAAGAAAAACAGATACCTTCAGACAGGTTTCTCATGCCCTCTGTCTCTGGTGACCAGCGGCTGATCCAGAAACAACAGCAGGGATGCAAAGAGATTGATTTTTACCATACTCAGCTTTCAGAAATCAGCTGGACAATTTCCTGCTGGTGTTAAATAACTGGAAAGGCTCTCCGCTCACTTTATCTAATTAATTTTATTATATCTATAGCCTCTTTGCTTTTACCACACACATTGCTGTTTCAATCGTTTCACAAGTGCGCTAGCAGGTTCCATAATCACTGCACAAGCTCTAAAGTTGTTCTCACATTGGTCACATTGATCCTTCCCATGAAGGCTTTTCTAAATAGCTACTGAAAGAAGCCACAAAAAACCCCAACCACACAGGAGACTGCGATATACGGGAAGCTTTGGGAAAGAAAGATTCGAGGCCATGGCTTGATTTTTATGAATTATACAACCACAAAAAACCTAAATACCTGAGATATTGAAAAACAGAAACTAACCCACTCCCTAGCTGCCACTACAGCCTGTCATGAAACACCGTGTCTACACACTTCTTAAGATACCTCCAGGGATGGTGACTCAATCACTTCCCTGGCAAGGCTGTCCCAGTGCCTCACCACTCTTTCTGTAAAGAATTGCTTCCTGACATCTAATCTAAACCTTCCCTGCCTCCACATCACACCATTGCCACTGCTTCTGCCATCAGTCACCAAGAAGAGGCCAACACCCACCTCTCTACAACCTCACCTCAGGTAGCTGTAGAGGGTAATGAGGTTCTCTTCAGCCTCCTCTTCTCCAAACTAAACCCGCCCAGCTCCCTCAGCCTCTCCTCATATGACTGATTCTCTAAAACCCTCACAAGCTTGGTAGCTCTCCTCTGGAGACACTCCAGCATCTCGATGTCTTTACTATAACGAGGGGACCAGAACTGAACACCGTACTCGAGATGAGGCCTCGCAAGGTCTGAGTACAAGGGCACGAGAACTTCCCTTCTCCTGCTGACCACGCTATTCCTGAACCAGGCCAGGATGTTGTTGACCTTCTTGGCCACCTGGGCATCCTGCTGGTTCATATAAAGCCAGCTGTCCACCAGCACCCCCAGGTCCTTTTCTGCTGGGTAGCTTTCAATCCACTCCTCCCACAGCCTGTAGCGTTGCCTGGGGTTGTTGTGACTGAAATGCAGGACACAGCACATGGCCTTATTGTCCCTCATAAAACTGGCCTCAGCCCATCCATCCAACCTGTCCCAGACCCTCTGTAGAGCCTTCCTGCCCTGCGTTTAACCCAGTGATGGGTACGTTTATCTGTACCATGATTCACCAGTTTCTCTAGAAGAATGTTGTGAGAGACTGTGATCAAAAGCCTTCGCAAAGTCCAAGCAGGTAACATCCACAGCCTTCCCACCACCCAAAAGGCGAGTCACACAGTCACAGAAAGAGATCAGGTTGGTTAAGCAAGATCTCCCTTTATAAACCCACGCTGGCTGGCCCTGATCATGGAAAACTGGGAGCTACGCAGCAGCTCTGTCCCACAGATTTATGCCCCAATCATTATCTATGATCAATCATTGTTTCCTCATGTATGAAAGCAGTGCTTTCCGGATAACTTCCTTTTTGCACAGGTACATACAGACTCTGCATCCAAATCAGGAGAAACTTCTGCCGTGACAACCACATCTCTGTGTTTTTCAGATTTGGGCAAAACATCTGAAAGAAGAAGAAAAAGTACCTCACAGTCCTTTAATAAATGTGCAGCTAGACTTCTACAAACACAGTTTCAATAGCAACAAGTTTCAGATTTTCACTGATGCACCTACCAAAGGAAAAGAAACAACAACGCACGAATTTTGACCAAAGACAATTACAGTTTGTTAGGATTCTACAAGCAATCTAAGCTTGGATTTCATTCTGTATTTCTGATTTATGCACAAGAAATTATTTCAATAGTTTCTATACCAAGATTTTAGACACACTATCCATGACCTTCAGAGAGTGCAGTAATATTTAAATGTCTCTCCTTACATACACACCATCATGCAGACAATAAAGCATTAATAAACGTGTGATAAAAGGCTAAGTACAAAATACACACTGTGCATCTCACGGAAGAACACAATGGTAGAGACTGGAAGGAACCTTGAAGGATCACCCAGTCCAACCCCCCCACCAGAGCAGAATTCCCTACATCACACTGCACAGGAACATGTCTAGGTGTGTTTTAGACATCTCCATAGAAGAAAACCCCCTGGGCAGCCCCTTCCAGTGCTCTGTCACCCTCACCATGAAGAAGTTTCTTATCATATTTATGTGGAGCCTCCTATGTTCCAGCTGACACCCACTGCCCCTTGTCCTATTACTGGATGACACAGAGCAGAGCCTAGCTCCTTCCTCTTGACACCTGCCCTTTCCATATTGATGAACACTGATGAGGTTACCCCTCAGTCTCCTTTTTTTCAAGCTAAGGAGACCCAACTCCTTCAGCCTTTGCTCGTCAGAGAGATGCTCCACTCCCTGCACCATCATGACACTTTAATCAAAATAATTTCATAATTAATACATTAAATACTGAAATATTTGGTGCCTTACAGTATAAAATTACAATAGGTTTTAGAAAGTCCCCTGCCTAAGAAGGTACATGAAAGTTTTACATACAGAATATCACATGGAGCTTGGTTACTGTGTATTACCCAATTCTGAGGTGGTCAAGGCACAAGGTGAAGGTTGCTACAAACTCATTTATAAGCCAATATAAAACCTTCTGCGGGTTCACAAATGTGGACAAATTTGTAAGGATTAAAAACAAGGCACTTAAACATCATAAGGAGTTGGGTAGGTAGCCCCCTATTAAGAGCCCAGAAGTCCAGCTCGAAGCTATGTGTATTTTTCTGAAAAGTATATTTCTGAAAGTATTTATCAATGCTAAATGGATTGGGAAAATAAAAACCCAAACAGGAAATGTACACTTGCTAAAGTAACAAAGTGTAGAGACTTAATGTAAAAGGGAAATGACAATATGAATTGATTAATGGAGAACATGAGCACATTCAGAAAGCTGCAAGAGTTTTTTTACACCTAGGGTCCTGATGTTCAGCTCTATATTAGTACTCAACATGCTATTTCTTAACAAAAGGGAAAAGATTTTAATGAAGACAGGAAACAGGTCTTCATTTTCTTGTGCTCACAGAGCAAGGTCTCCCTTTGCTGCTAGTTAAACAGGAAAACCTAAACATGTCCCTCCAGTACCACCTACCAAAGAAACCTAGATCTGATTCCTACTCCTGCTATTACACACAACTGCAAATCACACACTGCTCAGCACAATCCATCCCCCGTAAAGGTAAGAAAATATCTTCCTTTTCTATCCTTCCTTAAGAATTTCTCTTCAGGCTGGTTCTTCAAGCAAGCTGTGTTGCATCTTTTGACAGTCATTTCTCTAACAGAAGTGGAAAGAGATGACCAAGCTCACATATAGATATCTGCTTTTTGTTACTATTAAACAAAGCCAGAGCACCTATGTTTAATCACTTCTGTCATCCAAACTGATGCAAGTAACATTAGATTTAAGCTAGTTTAACAGTTATGCCTTAAAAGCATTTCATCAGTTTATAAAGTAAGCCTTTATTCTTCAAAATGTATAAAACAGCTTCAGTTCAACAGTTTAATGGTCAGGAGTGGACAGAAATACACAACGTTTATGGAAATACTAACTCAGAAGGGTTTTTTTAAATATGATGATCTAATTCTAAATGACTTCCATGTTTGAAAATCAAAATGAAACAAAAGAAGTTATTTCCATATCAGGGCAGATATTTTCCAAACATCACAAGCCCTTACTGCACAAATGTGAATCCAGAGAATTACAGAGATGCAGTCACCACTGCATGACTTAAGCTATTTGCAATAATAAAGCAGAATTTGGGCAATTCCAAGCCTAATTGTAGTATGAGGGCATCAGACTGCCACCGTGAAGTACCTGAAGTTTCCTTTCCTTGACAGTACACACTGTCAAGTTTTTTTCTCTGAAGCCTGGTCCTAGCAAGAATTTTCTGAAACCTCATGTAACTTGAAATCTTGAAAGTCCCAGCTGGCATTATGAAAATAGAAAGAACAAAGCTCCCTATCCAAAGGCTTCACAATCTAGGACTTTATCTGGGTATTTTTCTTAAAACCTGAACTATGTTAAACAGCACATGTGCTGCAGAAATGTAATTCAAGTATGAAAGTAAAAGATCTGAAGGTGCTAGAAGAAAAAAACAGGTGGTTAAGAGCACAAAAAAGCATAGAAGAAGCAGAGGTATACCTTGTGTTTTTGTGGCCTCCCTGATGTTTTTCTGAAGCTCTTTCATTTCAGCCTCAAATTCTTCATAGTTTATTTCCCTAGATTCAACCTTAGGAGCCTGGAAGATTGAAGGATCAGTTCCAAGGTAGGAACACTGAAGATGTCCATCATCACTCAAAGTGACTATAACACCTTTCAAGTCTCTGTATAATAAAAAACAAAGAAATATAAAAATATAATAAAAAATAAATATAATAAAAAGCAAAGAAATATAGAAGCATTAACATTCAATTTATGCAGCTTCTACTGCTCCATCTACAAATGTAATAGAACTTCATGTTTCCAGTGAGGTTCTTTGACCAACACAACATTATGTTTCAATTCAGGTGTGGTTAGTATTAACAACCATGCTTATTGCAATCACCAGCCTCTGCTCAACAGGTGACTACAACATCACAGAGAATACAGGGAAAGGAAAGAATCTGAACGAGCCAAGTAAGCAGTTACAATGCTTTTTGTTCACAAACTGCTAATTTTTGTGAAGTATGAGTGCTTTGGTTAGCTTGCAGGAAGTGGAATTAGCTAACCAGAACATGAAGTAAATGAAGGAAAAGGATGTAGGAGAAAAAAAAAAAATCATGAAAGGATGGAACATATTCACAGTGAAGACAGAAGCAGGGCTTTGATGGTATCAGTAGCTGCCCTGACCCATTCTTTGGTTGCTATTGCAGCTACTATGCTGAATCCAAACCTCGGCCAGCTTTTTCCTGCAGTATCTTTCTGAAAGTAAGCCACATGGATCAAGGACGTTCCCCTTACGCTGCTCTGGATCAGTACAAATCAGGGTTTTATTAGCTGCACAATAGTCTCTCAAGAGCAATACTTCATGGAACTTACTCCTACAAAAAAATCTCACTCGTTTTGTTTATCTGATCACATACCATGCAAATGCAAGACTTGGGAAAGTATTTAATAAATGATGAGAGAATAGGGAGTACTGCCAATATTTTGCTTAACTTGAATGTTATTCCTGAACACAAGAGAAACCGAACAATAAAAACTCACGAGCATAGATGTTAATCACAAAAGATAGGAGACAATTAACTTTGCTTTTTAAAATGCTGAAAATATTCTCAATAATATTTAGTATTTATTTTTAAGTTTATTTTTAATTTTAATGGTTCTATTTATAATCATGAAGTGATACAGTCCATGGCAGTTCACAGATTCATAGAATGGTTCAGGTTGGAAGGGACCTTAAAGGTCATCTAGTTCCAATCCCCCTGCCATGAGCAGGGACACCCCCCCCACTAGACCAGGTTACTCAAGGCCCCATCAATGAGGCGTTTTCCTACATAAATGACACTCTTCTGAAATTCCAAGTGTGCCAGTATTACTGAACACACGTTCAAAATCTCCAGTTTCAAATAAACCCATTTCAACCAGCCTTCCTCTTAGTCGTGATGTACTTTAATTGTGCTCTAGCTCAGAGACAAAAAGCATTGGTCTGAAGCAGCAGTACATTCGTGTCTTCTGTGGCTATTCTGCTGGATTCCAAGAAGACTGTTCGACATTAAGCGTGTACAAATATAAAAGACTATTTCAATAACCTTCCCTGATTAAGTCTGCCCATGGAGCTGTACAGAAATAGCAACAGTAAGAAAAATACAAGTAGTCAGTTACACCGATGATACACTACTTTCCATGCTGGAATGTTTGTCAGCCACTCAAGATTCCTTCATTTTCTTAAAGTTTATAACAGAGGTGAAAGACATCAGGGATAGGGGGAGCACATCAGCTTCCCCACAGCACTCATAGAACATCCCTACAAATGCCACTGCCTCATTTAGCATATTTTGTCCATAATCTGAAATTTCAATGACTCACTACATTTCTTCTATGGTAAATTATGGTTTCAACTGTTTATAGTCAAAGTAATAGAAGAATCTAAGGGGACCCTTCCACAGCGAGGAACTCCAAGTATGAAAGAAATGACCCTGGTATCGAAAATAACATTATAGTGCAAAGCAACTCCTACACACACATGGTAATGATTTGATACACTTTTTTATTGGATTCTGGATAATAATAACAGCATCTGCTTTTTGTATATTTCCTCTTAATAAGCAAATTGCTCACAACATAATTCTTGAAGGAATTAGACTGTTCTGTGTGTTTCCAGTCACATAATACCAAATTGATGATTCAAACCATTTACTTAGAAGTTGAACCTGCAAGTCTGAGTTCTACTTGAATGACACATACTAAGCCTGGGACAACTGTTAGCACAGGGTTTTGTTAATTGACACAGTTTACAGCTTTATCTATAACAGCACGTAAAACTGCTTCCATTTCAGAATCAGGCCGAGTTGATACTACTTCATGCAAACAAGATGCTCTGCAGCACTGCTTTCAGTTCCTCATTAATGGCATTACTTATAAACTACTACACCAGGAAACTAAGACCTGAATTGTGTATATGCATTCTCTCTCCTTACTTTATCATCCTCCAAAATCAATATTTTATGTATCACTATCCTTTCAACATCATCTTAGCTACAAACTGTGCGAAGTATCTGACAAAATGCTGAAGGAAGGTCAGACCAGGAGGAATAGCTATTAGAATTTTTTTATATGAACTAATGGGAGCAAAAGTCAAACCCCCATCTTCTCCCAGACCACTAATGATAGGGCAAGGGGAAATAGCCTTAAGCTAGACATTAGGAAGTTCTTTCCTGAGAGAGTGGCTGGGCACTAGAACAGGGTGCCGAGGGAGGTGCTGGAATCTCCAACCCTGGAGATGTTTAAAAGGCAGCTAGCCAGAGCACTTGAGGCCATAGTCTAGGTGTTAGGATGAGGGCTGGACTTGGTCAACCTGCAGGTCCAAAGGGGACCTTATTACACTCTACCTGAAGGGAAGCTGTGGACAGGTGGAGGTCGGGCTCTTCTCCCAGGCAACAAGTGATAGGATGAGAGGGCAGAGCCTGAAGCTGTACCAGGGGAGGTTTAGTTTAGGTGTTAGGAAGTATTTCCTCACTGAAAGGGTGATTAGACATTGGGCTAGACTGCCCAGAGAGGTGGTGGAGTCCCCATCCCTGGAGGTGTTTAAGAAAAGACTTGATGTGGCACTTGGTGCCATGGCCTAGCTTACCGTGGTGACATTAGGTCATAGGCTGGGCTAGATTATCTCAGAGATGTTTTCCAGCCCCAATGATTCTCTGATTCTGTCCTTTCCAGCCATGATGATAATTTTTGGGAGTCTTTAAGGTTAGGCTGGATGAAGTGCTGAGTGGCATGAGCTAGATGTCAGATGTTTAGGTTGACTTGGTTGGTTTTAGGTTGGACTGGATGATCTTTAAGGTCTTTTACAGCCTCATCAGTACTATGAGACTGTCTTGAAGACTATCAGCTGAATAATGTATATCTGGGGCAACTCAGTGCCAGCTACCACCATAACCCACTCGGGCTCCTTTGGAAACCCCTTAAAAATAATTAAGTTCCCATGGCAGGTAATACTTGTATATGCAAAATAGGGCAGGTACTGTGCCACACAGGAAAATAGATAGTTTATTCTCAAACTACAATTATTTTAAGACTCCTTAAGGAGACTATGTATGTAACACACTGTACCCTCTGTAGAGGGCATGCAAGCATGTAAACTTTAAATGGTGTTCAATTATAATTGTTTAACAATCAAGTGGTAAATAATTTGTGCTATTGCTCATCTGGAGATGTTTAAAACCTGCCTGAGCATGTTCCTGTGGAATTTGATCTGGGTGATCCTGCTGTGGCAGGGGGATAGTCTGGATCATCTTTCGAGGTCACTTCCAATCCCTAACAATCTGTGATTGCTTTACAGAAAAACACTCTTCATCTTCCCTGTTTGTGTGATAATTTTGGATTGCTGAACATAAAATACCAGATAAAGCTAGGTTAAAAGTATGAAATACATGTAAGAGGAAGGGGGGAAAGCATTTCATGCTGGTGACAGTGCAAATGCACTTATACCAAAAAAAAAGCCCTGACAAGCACCGAAATCCACTGAGTCAAGACTTACTAAAACCTGAATTTGGCCAGTGTTACCAATTGGAATGCCTGATGGATTCTCCAGCTTCCCAGTCTTGTACAGTGCTTCCACTCTTTGAGATTGAAGACATTTTCACCAGTAGTATTACATGGTGATACCACACAGCAAAACAGCAAACTCGTGTCTTACTGGGCAAAGTCAGTCAAGTTTTCAAGTTTTTGCAGTTTTCTCTTGGAAGTGACTCAGCCTAAAATTCCAAATGGCCACCATTAAAAGAGCCTTTCCCACCAAACAATGAAGTATTAAGCAAGCAATGAATTTCACTGGGTTTGCATTTACTGACAAATTCTAACCAAACACTACTCCCAGGAATTTAGGCTAAGGGTATTTTCAGCCAGAGCACTGCTGCCATCTGCGGGGCTGCCCAACAAGGATGCCCAATAAAGAGACTAACTAGAATAACTATGATGGTTCTTTGCCACAGAAAAACAACAGCCCTTTCAACGTTCTCCACATTAACTTTCATCTCTTTATCATCAGTTTCACTGTGCTGTACCCACCAGCTTCAAAATTCACCAGCATTTTCCAGAGAGGATAAGTTGCACACTATTACTTTAAGCAAGGGTTTTTATTGTTCTCTCATCCTGCTTTGTAAAAAGCAAAAACACTGCCTAAAGTGTCTCTAGCAAAATGCACCGGGAGCTGGCTGCTACCTCTGTAACATAGGTGTTCTAATCCCATGGCCCTCATACAAAAATTGTCTTCCATGTTACTAGCATGATCTGAGCATGACAGCACTGAAAGAGGTTGTCCAGAGAGGATGCTGAATTCTCCTTCTCAGGAGACATTCCAAACCCACATGAGCATTAATCTTGTACCACCTGCTCTGAGTGAAGTTGTGGGGAGGTCTGACTAAACGGTTTATCTCCAGAAGTCCCTTCCAACCCCAACCATTCTGTGATAATCACCAAGATCTTCAAAATCAACAGCCTCAAATTGTTCATAGAAGGTGTTTATCAGACAAGATGTCCAGCACCTCCAACGGGCAGAGCAAGTGTCACAAGACATACATAAACACCAGCCAGATCCAAGACTGACTTCACAGTCTCACAGTAATGATGAGGCTGGAAAAGACCTTCAAGATCATCCAGTCCAACCTAAAAACAACCAAGTAACCCTAAACATCTTCCATCTAGCTCCTGCCACTCAGCACTTCATCCAGCCTAACCTTAAACACCTCCAGAGACGGGGACTCAACCACCTCCATGAGCAGCCCATTCCAAAATCTGATCACTCTTTCTTCAGAACCTGACAGTTATATCCCAGTCACAACATGAACAGGCAGAGAAAAATAGCATACTATTTGTTTAAAGTTACTTGATTTTAAATACTAGAGGGGGAGTTACTTGCCTTCTTGTTCTTTAGCAGTTACAATTTCCATTTTTAAGGCTTTGTCTAGTACCGTTAGCTTAAAAATATTTTAAGTGTTACTGTAAAGGATGTTGAAACCCTGACAAAACCATGACTCTGAAAAATAGGCTTTTGGAAATAAAAACAAGCCTGTGACATGCAATAAAATTAAGAGACCTGGCAATATGGGCACATGCTTCATGTTATACAGTAAATACCGTTTGACATTAACTGGCTAAAAATCCTGGTTATGAATCACAGTATATGCTGGACATAGAGTAAAATACGTCGAGCTGCCAGTTACTAAGTTACACACTGAAAACCTGCTCATCACAAATCACAATCACAATAAGACCTATCAAAAAGGTCTTATTTTGTACCACCACCTTGTGACAACACAGTGGCTGTTACAGCAATGAACAATGGCAAGTCTTTTGTCCTTAGAAATATTTAAGATGAAATTATGCCTAGAAAAAGTCTTGAGAGTTCTCTGCATTTGACTTCTCAGATCAGGCAACGTTCTTACAGAATGCTCAAACAAAGATGGGTATCTCTAACGTGTATGCAGCTGAACAGCACATCCCAAGTATCATAACTGGTCTTGTTTCTATTGCAGTACTAGCATAGAGAAAAAGGAAACGTTTCTCCTCAAACTCTAAAGCTGGATTCCTGCAGCTTTGTTTCCATAAAGCTGTGTAGTAAGTGCTAAGTTTCACCGGTTTTATATGTAGGTTTTGCTGGGTTTATACGGTGATTCTTTAACCGTTAGGGTAGCTGTGGTGATGTCAGTTATAATAAGGAATAACACATGGGCTGGAGCAGAGAACAAAGTACTTTCAAGCATCTGGATAGCTAAAAAAATTCAATGAGAAGGATTTAATTTTGACTTCATCCACTATTGCCCTGTGTGTGATTGCACTTTTGCACCTTATATTCTTAATTCAACTACAATTCCTTCATGTCTTTTCCAGTTAAATTCAGTTCCTGTTCCCTTTCCACTGTTTTGAAAACCCAGCCACTCAAGGTACATTCATCTAACCACCCAATGCACTGTGATTCTGTGCCAGAGAACAAGTTCTAATTTCAAGTTTGTATTTGAACCAGGCCAATATTTTCTGACTTGTAAATTGATCACAGATATTAATTTTCTTTAAAAATACTACAAGTTTACATTTCATAAAGCACATTTTCAAACAGCAACTATACACCATAACTGTGACCTCCACTCTCTTGATTTATGTGCTTCAATTAAATTGAACTGATCAGTCTGTTGGACTACACACAAGCTCAAGTTGGAAATAAATACTGTGTCAAAAAAAAAGAACTTAAAAACTAGCTTGTATTCTCCATAGATACAGGTTGCTGAATCAAAGACTTGATATAAATATCTTCAGATAAAGATCCACGAATTTACAAGCATGTTCACTATTGTAATGGTTTAGGGAGAGGGTCTAAATCAGTTTGGGTTGGCCACCCCCTTCTTCCGTGACCTATAGACTTTCTTCTTCCTCTTCAGTTTGCCCAGCTCCTCACCATTTAACCACACAGGTCTTCTAGCTCCCTTCCTTGACTTCTTTCCTCTTGGGATGCTCTCGTTGTGCTTCAAAGTCGTCTTTGAATGATGACCAGCTCTCTTGGGCCCCTTTCCCTGCTAGTACCCTGTCCCATGGGATTTCCCCCAGCAATTGCTTGAAACGGCCAANCAGCCTGCCCCTTGATCCGCACCCATAAACTCTCACCTCTCTCTTCATCTGTGCCTGAACAGAACTCAATACATTCCAGTTGCTCTCTCTCACGTAAAGAACAGCTCCACCACCTCGACTGATCGTCTGTCCTGAAAAGGACATAGCTGTCCATGACCACATTCCAGTCATGCAAGCTGTCCCACCAGCTCTCTGTAATTGCCACCAGAACAGAATACTGGAATACCCAGTAAGCTGCATAAAAACCACCTCAACACTTCCTCTCACATCCTTTTGAACCCAGGGTTAAAGCATCAGGATTTGTCAGCATTCACTGTTGCTTGTGGTCTTCAAATAGCAAAGACCAACAATAACACTGACAGTTCAGAGGTGGTACACCAGACTATCAACCTTAAACAACCTTCCCACTTCGATCTTGAACACATTTAAGTGGTCATCTCTGGTGATAAAGAATGAATGCCCCATGAAAAGTCAGGCAGGTAGCCAAAAACACTACATCAAGCAAAATAGACTGAGCATTACTAGATAACTCAGTGTGCTCATCTTTTGAGACTACCCAACTACTGCGTCACACATGCTTTTATTGGAATACATGCATGAAAAAGGCAAAGAGTCAGCTAGGAGTGAAATAACTCAGTACACAGGAAGAGACGAGTGCTCAAGTCTATTAAAAGTCACTATCTCCAAGAGTAACTCATTAGTATACTTCAGAGTATTGTAAAATACTCTTGTGATGCATCTGCATAATCGGAATGCAAGTGGAAGTTTTCCAAGAGACAGTCAGCTGCAGCTACCATGGCTATCAGCATCGCATGGGACAAATAATCTAACAGTACTTCAATAATTGCTTAAGAAATTACTTCTCAGTACTGTCACCTGTCAAAGAGTCTCCTCTGTTTTATGACTTTGGCAAGTGGCTGACAGGTTTATATAATGTTAGGGATTTTAAAGTGGCTGAATTCTTTTGTCTTGCAAACAGTTAGAAAGTTGGACAGGGCAGTCGTTTCTTAATTCATTGATTTTGAATATATTTGATAAGATGCAGATATTTGCTGCATCTCAGCCTACAAAATGCAACCACATATTTATTACTTTAAGTCTCTAACTCAGTAGAATCTGTATCCAAGTAATTACAAGTAAAAATAAAACGAACATCAATACCCCATAGATAACATTTCAATAGATGACTAATAAATAGATCACTTTATGATTGCAAACTAAGCAGAACACAATCAGCGGTGACGACATGGATCCCTGAAATATTCGATGAGATCATTCCTCAGTATAAACCTAAGCAGACTTGAAATTCATCAAAGCTGGGTGTGGATAAAGCTTACTATGTAGCCCCACTTGCCATCTTGAACACATCAAGTCTATTTTGACTTCCTGGCTTTCCACAATTAGTTTTGTTTAAAAAAGAAAATTCCTTTTCCCCCCTCCATCCCAAGCAATGAAATTCTATTTACTAGCTTCAGCTAAAAAGCTGGGGGCTGGAAATGTAATATTTTCAAAAACTAAAAAAAATTCTAATTCTCTAGAAGGTAACTTCTGCACACAAAAAAATACAGTCCTGCCAGACTGCTTTCCATTTCCTCTTCAGAAAACATGCTGTTCCATTACCAAGTAAAATTATATTTATCTGTCAAATAAATGAAAGCAAAAGCCAATATTCCAGGAACTTTCACCAACTTGTCCATACACATCAGCCCCTTACAATAAAAGGATCATTTTACAAGGCATACACATCATTTTGCAAGCTATTTGCTTCAAGAAACTTTCTTCCATTAAGAACAATCCCTTCTGTTCACAGATATAACAGAACATATAAATGTTCACAAAAGAAAATTGGTTCCCATATTCCAATTTCCAGACGCAGCTCCTAAAGGCAAGAAGCACCACATGCATAAAGAATTGTGAACTGCCTGCGGAAGCCAGAGCGTAGTAGTCAGTGGGGCAGTCTAGTTGGAGTTTAAAAGACTGAGAATGGTTCTCCTCTCCCTCTAATCTGCCCTGGTGAGACCGGTCCCTCAATTCCAGGACACTGAACTGCTTGAGAGAGTCCAGCACAGAGCCACAAAGGTGATAAAGGGAGTGGAGCATCTCCCTGATGAGGAAAGGCTGGGGGAGCTGGGTCTCTTTAGCTTGGAAAAAAGAGACTGAGGGATGAACTCAAAAATGTTTATAAATATGGGAAGGGCAGGTATCAGGAGGAAGGAGCCAGGCTCTGCTCAGTGCCATCCAATGATAGGATAAGAGGCAATGGGTGTCAGCTGGAACCAAGGAGGTTCCATGTAAATATGAGGAGAAACTTCTTCCCAGTAAGGGTGACAGAGCACTAGAAAGGGCTGCCCAGAGAGGTTGTGGAGTCTCCTTCTTTAAAGACATTTAAAACCACCTGGACCACCTGGTTGATTGGTGTGTGACTTGATCTAGGAGATCCTGCTCTGGCAGGAGCAATGGACTAGATGATCTTTCGAGGCTCTTTTCCAACCTGAATGATTCTGTGATACTCATATGATACGTTAACAGAATCAGAATACGAAGGGACAAAGTTTGTAAAAATAACTATTTCCAGTTCAGTGATCACAGTTAGATGTTCAGGCAAGCCTCAACCTCTCAACTGTTTGCCTCTAGTTCAAGTTTCTGATCACTACAATTTCCTGACAAAGAATATTCAGGCTTTAACAGAAGGCAGTCTTGTTCAACCACTTACTACGTTGTACTAGAGAGTAGAGACACCTCATCAAGAAAGTTATAAAGAGCCACTTTTCTTTGATTCTAATTTTTTTTTCTTGCGTTGTTTCTGAATATTTGATTGAAATCAAGCAGTTTATGATGGAATTTAATCCCCAACCTTGTAGTGTGTTATGATTGCTATTTACATACTGGTATTGCATAGAAAAATACTGCATTTCACATTATTATAAAAGGAAAAGAATTCATTCATAAGGAAATAAGGAAACAAGTTGTATGGCTTGAATTCCCCAAAGTATTTTAACAGTTCGCCTTCGAATCACAGGTTTATTGATGCTGGAGAAGACCTCTAAGATCATCAAGCCCAGTCTATGACCTCACATCACTACATCAGCCAGACCAAGGCACTAAGGGCCACAGGCATTCTGTCCTTCAACACCTCCAGGGATGGGGATGCCACCACTGTCCTGAGCAGTCCATTCCAATGTCTAACCATCCTTTCTGTAAAGAAACATCCAATCTAACCCTCCCCTGACAAATTCAGGCCCTGCCCTCTTGTCCTGGCTCTGCCTGAGAGAAGAGTCGAACCCTCACCTGTCTACAACTTCCCTTCAGGTAGTTGTCAAGAGGGTGCCCCACGAGTCTCCTCCAGGCTAAACAACCCCAGCTCCCTCAGGCTCTCTTCACAACTACAGGATATGCTCTACTACAGCTTTTACTGTTTAGTTCACCTTTATTTTTAGTGTCAAAAAGAAGTACAAGCATACTGTGTATTTTTAAATTGAAAGATAGGGGAACACCTCTAAAACTCATGTGCCCCAGACTTCTACTGCTTTTCAGGCCATCGAGTCTAGACACAGATTTATCTTATTTTTTTACTTACTCTTCATTTATGAGTACTTGTATAAAGTTTGTATGACTAGATTGCACCCTCTACAGAATAAAACCCCAAATCAAACTGCAGCATTAGCAGATCTTCAGGAATGTTGGTTTTATCTAGTGAAATGATGTGATAAGTTAGTAGGTTCTCAGAATTCTCACTAAGACTGAACTACTGAGTAATAAAGTCCACAGAGAAGAGGCAGAATCTGCACAAACTTCTGAGAGGTGTAAGTGAAGCAGATGACCCAATAATCCAAGTTTCCAAACAGAGAACTGTGTATACAAATGCTCATACAATCTGCCATTGTAAAAATCACGCCTTTTTCAGTTTTATTCTGACAACAATATTTTCTCCAAACATCAAAAGCTGTACTGTTACATCCTGCATAATTCAATTTTGGCTTATACTAACAGGCTCACGGAGGCTATTCATTATATTTTGTATTTGTATTCATTGCATTGGATGAAAGCCAGCACAACTCACTCCCAAATTTTAAGCTATTAAATCATTAGGTAAATATCAGTACCGAAAACAAACATCTCTCCAATTACTCTGTGCAAGTCAGCAAACATAGTTAGATGCTGCATTTTCATTTGTCACAAGACAACTCACAGACTTTATGATCAAGTAGTCAACAACCCAGTGTACCTCAACACAAGTTGTTTCAACTCAATCAGTTATTTCTCTATCCATGAATGCCTGCTCAACCAGCTTTTCTCTGTCTTCTGTGTATTTTACATAAGGTTTTTTATTTAAGGCTTTAGTCTGTTGCAGTGTCATCCTTAGCAACTTAGACAGTTCCTCAATGTCCAGAGTTTAACACTGGAGCTAAATAGCTGCAACAAATCATCTCTGGAACTCATACACTCTTCAACGCTTAAATGAAGAGCAGATTTTCAGGTAGATGCTCTGTTTTCCTGTCTAAGGGAAGGATCTTATGAGGTTGCAAAACTACACATTCTGAAGTTGAGGCCTCAACTTTTACCTTTGCTCTAAACAAATCCTAAGGCCCAGTAGAGCAATTAAGTGTTCTTCTAGAATTATTAGTATGCTTATTAATAAAATGAATGTTTTACAAAGAACAAACGTTTTAAGGTTCCCTTTTCTAAGGCACCCTATTTGTTATATACTCAGAATTGTTTGCTAGTATCTAGAAACAAACACTGCAACTCAAAATTACTCCGAAAACAACAAAGCTTTAACAAGTTACTTACTGTAAACGTGCTACTTTCACTGAAACAGGAACATGGGGAAGCTGAGCTGCCCATTTCAGAGTAACATCTTGATAAACATTCAGCATTTTACTGTGGTTTCCAATTAGTGTATTTATTGTTCCTTCTTTCACTGTTAAAGACATAACAGTTTGAGGATGAAAGATTTTTTCCAAAGCCAGTACTTTTGAGATACCTCATTACACTGCTTTTTACTTTAACTGTTAGGCCACTGCTTCTTATAAATTAATTTAAAATAACTGAAGTGTCAAAAGTTATGGAAGAGTGGAGAACAAGCCTTATGAGGAGTAGCTGAGGGAGTTTGGGCTGGTTAGTCTTAAAACAACTGGACACTGGGAAAAACTCCTTAATTGAAAGGGTCATCAGGCATTGCAACAGGCTGCCCATGGAGGGGGTTGAATCACCATCCCTGGATGTGTTTAAAAGTCACGTAGATCTGGAGCACAGAGACAAGTTTAGCAATGGGCTTGGGAAAGTAGGGATAATGGTTATGGTAGGGATAAGGGTTAATGATCTTAAAGGTTTTTCACAGAATCAGAGAATGTTAGGGATTGGAAGGGACCTCAAAAGTCCAATTCCCCTAACAGAGCAGGATCCTTTGGATCACATTGCACAGAAACATGTCCAGGTGGCTTTTAAACATCTCCAGAGAAGGAGACTCCACAACCTCCCTGGGCAGCCTCTTCCACTGCTCTGTCACCCTCACTGGGAAGAAGGTTCTTCTCATATTTATGTGGAACCTCCTCTGTTCCAGCTGACACCTGATGCCCCTTGTCCTGTCATTGCATGACAATCAAAGTGATTCTAGAATTCTGTGTCACCATAATGAATCACATCCTTTGTTAACAATGTAATCTGCACACTACGCAACACATGCAAGCTTCTAGCCATTCATATTCAGGGATTTAAAACATGGCAATGACTAATACAGGCTGTATTGGCATGTCAGCATAGATAGGACAAAACACACATTGATTAAATATCAGCTACTTGAACTCTTCATTAATTGACTTGTGAACACTGATTCAAGCTATATAAATTTATGAGGTTTATAAATTAAATCATAAACGTGTTAAATGTGCAGATTAATATCCTATTCCTCAAGTCCATATTTAAAGTCTAAAGTAAGATAGGGTGTTAAAAATGTATCAGATAACTTTTTAAACACTTGTATAGGAGTTATTAAAAAAAGCAATTTCTACAGCAACATCCAACCAAGTCCCCAGTACTCAGTAAGTTCATTCTACCTCCTAACAGTAGATTTTGGTGTTTTTATTAATTATCAATAGATAAAAGAAGATCCTCCAAGAGATTACTACTCTTTCAAAGCTTTGCATTCTGCCATAATTGGGTATCCAGGGCAGACTTAAATACCAGACAAGCAGCTAAATTTGGTGATGAGAAATTATTTCCAATATAATAGAGCTCAGATTCTTCTGATTTTCTATCAATCTCCAGTTTATTCAGTAAAAATTCTAAGCTATAAAATTAACCAAGTTAAGGTTAAGTTCCTTTTACTAACCTGAACAGTAAGGAATGAAGCAACTTGGGCTGTAATCGAGCTTTTTCATGAACCGTATTTGTCCATTATCCTTAAGGCAAAAGAAGTTTCTCTCACCAAGCACAAAAACTGAAGAAATGGCCTGGTTAAAGGAGACAATGCAGATATCCAGCGCTTGCTCTCCGATGTTCAAAACCCAATCCACCTTCAAAAAAACCAAGAGATTAGATGATAGCTGCATATTCAAGACAAAAAAAATCAGAAAAAATTCAGAACTCAAAGATACAGGATTATCAAAACATACAGAAAAGTGAAGTAAAGGAGGGGTTTTTTGAAGGAGAGATAATTCTCTTATTTTTAAGGTATTTGGTAACTTTTTTTGTGAGTAAATCAAGAAAAATTATCTCTTTTTGACAAAAAGAGTCCAGGATACTATTTACGGAAATGTTCTACTGCTGATTTTTTGCTATGTACCACAGATTACTCAAGCAGAATAGGGTTCAATTTCTAAGTCCAAGAAAAAGTCATGATTAGACTGAAAAACACAACTAGTCACCCCTGAAACACTGTTCTTCTACTGTACTACAGCTTAAGTTGTCTTACAAAGCCTGCCTTAAAAGTTGGCATCTCCAGCACACCATTCTCTTTTTCTCCTCAGAGCAGCAGGTCTTAAGACTGAATGTTCACCAACTAAGGCCCAAAGAGATTTTAATAGAAACCTACTGAAGTTGCCTGGATCAGGGGACACAGTTTCTCTTCATTACTTAGTATGTCTTTTTAACATGAATGCAGGATACAATAGAGGTTGCATAAGAGAAACAGATCTTACCACAAGTTTTTTCCCAGAACTATGCTTTTGCTGTTCTGTTTGTCTTTCATCAGCATCTGTTGCAAATGCCAGCACTTGGTACCTGTCATAGGAAATTTAAGAATGTAAAAATATAAAATATAGTTATTATACTTTCATTAAGTAAAAGAAGAGCAATTATTATGAGTACAGAGTAAACACACAGTCTAAAATGGTTGTTGGGAACCTGCTGCAATGCTTCTATCAAACACGTTAAGAAAAATACTACTGTGGAATGACAGGAACATGTCAAGGCAGAAATTAAATCCAACATTTCTATTCAGATTTTACCAGGTGTTAAAATGATTTCAACAAGATATTTCTGTTGCTGATGTTGGATCTTCTGGTCAAAAAACCCCACAAACCTTATGAAAGGTGCTGAGACCCAAAGTGTGTCCAGAGAAGGGCAATGGAGCTGGTGAAGGGTCTGGAGGGCAGGTCTGATGAGGACCAGCTGAGGGAACTGGGGGTGTTTAGTGTGGAGAAAAGGAGTCTGAGAAGAGACCTTATTGCTCTTTACAATACGCCTCTCCCAAGTCACCAGAGACAGAGCAAGAGGAAGCAGCCTCAGTTTGTGCCAGGGAGGAAAAAAGTCTAACCTGACAGAGTGGTCAGGGGTTGGAAGAGGCTATCCAGGGAAGGGGTGGAGTTGCCATTCTGAGTGGGGATGTTAAAAAAAATGAGTAGATGTGACCCTGGGTAACAGGGTTTAGTGGGCAAAATGGGATTGGGTTGATGGTTATACTGCATAATCTTGGAGGTCAGTTCCAATCTTCATGATTCAATAACAGAAGCAAGAAATAAACACTTATAAATATTTTAAATTATATAGAATTTTTTAAGATAGACCTTTTTTTGCTCTTATGCTTTAGAAAGACCTCTTAAAGCACATGAAAATACAATTTGCTATTTGGTTCCAATCTCAAGCAATTCCACTAACTAAGTGGTGACAATTTGAGAGAGAACAGTAAACCAGCACCACTAGGTAGCATACCAAGCAAAGATGGGAGGTTTGGGGTTATGGGGTTTTTTTTATTGTTGTCCTCCCAGGACACATTAGTCCTCCATGACAAGAAGGGCCTGCACCTGGGAAACTTCCATTTAAGAGAATCTTCACAGCAGACATCCACTACAATACTCCACTCAAGTCTCCACCTCATACGTCTATCTAAAGAGATGGATGCTGGATAAACATTCAACATGGTGATTCTGTAAGACAGCTCATGTGTACAAACTGCTCCTACATGATGCTTCCATATCTGTCTTCCTGAAGAACCTGGAGTCATCAATCACAGCATCATTACATCAATAAATAGCACACCCCTCCACCTGCACAGACACCTTGTAGTTCCTACTTTCCGTTGCCAGGACTATAGGCATTTGTAAATACACAATTAATATGGACCCCTATTCCTCCAAGGTATTAAAAAAGCATCCCCCTTTCTGCACTTGACCCTAATGCCCTACACTATCATTTACATTCTGGATTTAGCACCTACGTCTCAGTCAAGCAACCAAGGTAACTGTTAACAAAGCTGCTCACTGATTTGCCAGACTAATTCCATCTCTCTTCACCAGCTTTCATTCCTCTGAGAGGATCCTACAATCAAAAAAGCCTAAACCCTGTCCCAAATCTCTTCTGAGACAACTGAACAGATGCATCAAGCACTTATTTGCATTAAAATAAAAATCCTAGTGAAACAACTGGAAGAAATATCTTGCTCGACAAGAACAGTGCAGGTAACACAGTTTAGGCTGAACTGAAGCAGAAAAAACCTTGCTCTTTACAAGATAACATCATGTGCCTTGGTAAGTTACTAAACTTAACAGACTTCCATAAATAAAATAGGACTACAAAGTCCTCAAGACACACAGTAAGCTATTTCTATTCCTGTAAAAGAGACAGTAGCCACTCAATATCATTTTACTTTTCTTCTTTTCTACCAATTTACCTGCTTTTTTTAATATTTGCTCACAAAGCAATAAAAATTAGGCATGACTGCTTTTAATTTGTTCATGACTGCTTTTATTTTGTTCACAAGAATGATAGCACTAAACCAAACAGGAATTATTCAACATGAAAACATACTTGTAACTCTCCACCTGTCGACAAGATGACACTGTAATAAAAGAATCTGTCCGAGAGCTGTAAGCCAAGGGACCAGGCAGAAGAAAACCAGGTAAAAACCGGCCAAAGGCATAACTTTCCTGTTCAAACAGCATGAGCATCCCATCCATGGACTGTATGCAGATCAAATCTCGACCTAAGGAAAGAAAATAAAGATAGAAAGGAAACAAAATATTATTTACAGAGTTTTCATCACAAAGCTGTTAGCAAATTCAAGTTGCGCTCATAAGTAATCGTACGAAAAATCAATTGATAGAATCACTAAATATTCCAGCCTCAGTGAAAGCTATTAAGCAACACAAAAGCCCTACAGATACATATTGTTGTCAAAATACAATGTCAATACTCTCCACACTTGGTATCCACATCTTCTGTATTCAGTAACTAAACAGACACGCTCTGTATTACCAACAAGACTGAAATAGAAACCCAAAAGCTTTCAGCTTAGAGTCAATTACTTTAGGCTTCTTCCATGTTCAGTGATCTCAAGACACGACTTGTCATGCTTCAAGTACAATTAGCAATCTTCCAAATGAGAGTTTGGAGGAGGTCAGAGGCTGATAATGCAGTTCGCATTACATTTGCCAAAATAACTACTCCAATAATATTTCACATGGATTCAGTAAGACTAACACCTTCCAAACTGAAGGAAGTATCTCTGGAATGCAGAGATAAGCCCCTGTCTTGCAAACACAATACGAAATACTAATAAATTCAAAATGCATATTCACCACCATTAGACTACTCTGCTGTGTCTCAGGCTCAAGCAGATTGTTCTCTAAGCACCATCCTCAATCCTTTGTTTTCTCACATAGGAAGGTGAAACACAACAAAACTCAAAGTTTCCTTCTTAAAGGTAAGAAAGATGAAGAGATACTCAGTATGTGAAAAAGCAGCATACGTAAAACACAGAGCAACACAGTGGTCAAGCCCAAAGCAACTGTTTGTGAAACTTTTTCAGGAATCAAATGTACACTCATTGAATTCACAAAAGACATCAAGTTGGAGGGGAGATGTCAGATGTTTAGGTTGACTGGGTTGGGTTTAGGTTGGACTGGATGATCTTTAAGGTCTTTTCCAGCCTCATCAGTACTGTGATACTGTGAAAGAGGGTATCAGCATTGATGGTTTGGATCACTCATGAGTGTAAGCATCCCCTATCTTGTAAGGAATAAAAAAGGAAGTGGATGGTCACTGTATGTTTTAACTTGACTTGCTGAAATGTTAAGACTGTCCCCATCTTTCTTTTAGGCTCCTTTTAGGTACTAAAAAGCTACTAATAAGGTCTTCCCAAAGCTGTCTTCTTTCCAGTCTAAACAACCTTCCCCCTTTTGCTGCCTGTCCTCATAGAAAAAGTGTTCCAGTCCTCTGATCATTTTTCTGGCCCCTCTCTGGACTCACTCCAAAAGGTTAATGTCCTTCTTGAGTCAAGGGCTCTGGAACTGGATGCAGTACTCCAGATGGGGTCTTACCAGAACACAGCAGAGGAAGAGAATCACCCCTCTGAACCTGCTGGTGACACTTTTGCTGCAGCCCAGGATGCAACTGGCTTTCTGGGCTGCAAGGGCATATTGCTGGCTCAATATGCCAGCCACTTTGTTCATCTTATTTACATAGTTCCTACTAATTTTCAGTGTTGGATTTGAACTGGCTTCTACTAGCAGATCAAACTCCAACTATTCAAACTATTACACTCAAAGCATAATTAAAGAAAATGAAATCACACAGGAATTCTTCTTTCCCAGCTTTTTATAGGTCAGCTTATTTCCTTTGGCCATTTGTTTTTAATGTGTAGCCAGTGAACGGCTTGCTTTTACGTTTCCTTTTACGTTTCACTTTAAGAAACGCAGCCTTCGAAAAAAACTGAGCCAGAAATGTCTGTTTCAAAAAAAAAAAAACCCCAAAGAACGTATTGCAGCCAGTTGGCTTTGCCACTGACATATTTATAAAGTGAAAATGTAACCCATAGTAGTTTTCTGCAGATCAGATGGAATCACTTAGTGTACTCTCCCTAGTTTCAGCAGCTTGTGTCTCAAGAGGAATGTCACACAGACAGAAAGTGTTACTTTTAAGCAGACATCCAGCTACTGTTGTTCTGTAGTTGTGTTATCCTAGCGTGATTTGGATATATTTATGTTACGCTTTTAAATCAAAGAGTCTTCTCATTTTGGCTTTGCGTTTGCTCCGAGAGGCAGGTAGTAGCTCTTTGAAATAAGCTTCTAATTAAAGCTATTTTGGAACTCAAGATTTTTTGCATGTTAATGATTTCCTCTACTCTGAGCCTCTACTCTAGCACCAAATCATTTTCACTAGGAGTACATTATGTAATCACAAGGCCTGAGCACCCAGTGAAATAATGCAGCCAGAACTCCAGTATCAAACAAGATGAATTAGAAAAATCAGAAAAAGCTTCAGAAGTTACAGATTTCAAAGGAATCATTCAGAGTTAACATTAGTGCCTTCAATGGTAACCAAAACCCTCAGCCATGGAAGGAAGCATCAATGAAACAAAATGCAATTATAAATTGGCATTTATAAGACACCAAGGAGCCCAGGAGCGCTTTAATGACACATGGAAAATGTTTTCCTAATGAGTGCATTGACCAGTGAAGCAATGCACAAAACCTGGAACAGAAATTACCATCCTGACTTGGAACAGGCAGGGTTTTCCATCTTCATTAAAATTTGCCCCCAGCAATTTCTCCCAGCATAAAGAACAAGGTCTCCTCCAGTTCAAACTCATTTTGAGGAATTCAACTTACTCCTGAGTGTAGCTCCTGAAGCAAAACAGATCTGAGTGAGCTGTGAGAAAGAAAAGCACTTCAGGAATCACTTCTAATGGAAAAACCATTTGAAAATGTCAGACAATTCTTAAAACAATGTGTGCCTAGTAAAAGGCAAGTCTTAGGTTACTTCCCTAACCCAAAGCAGGAAGCATGTGTCAGTGTACATTGAGAAAGAACTCTGAAACGAGCATACTTTGAGAAAGCACTCCGAAACATCTCACTTGGTGGTCTGGTGGCTGCTCACAGCTTTACTACAGAAGAGATCAAAGTTCAGGACTTCTACAGCCACTCATTCTAGGCCAGAGGGTCTAACAGCTGCACCAAGGTACTGAAATATCCTCAACACACACGAAAAGGGAAAAGGGAGAATGTCCTGCACCACTACTCCATGCTAATGCATGTAAACAACCCAAGTGATGTACAGTGTTCCAGCTGAGACTCGGATCTGTTTTACATTCAGCAATAAAGCAACAGACAAATAGAGAAGTGGGCAAGCATTAAAGAGAAACTAAAGGAAAGTGCTTAAGGAAAACACCAAATCTTTATTTGGATGATATCAACTTTAATTATTTTTGAACCCCCCACATTGAAGTACCACAGTAAAACACATTCACACACGCCAACACAAGAGACTGGGTTAGGGCTCTTGTAACAGCCCCCTCTGTAAGAAGCCTCCATGATCAAGGCACAGTAAATCAGGTGGTCAGAGCTGCCAGAAAGAACATTTCAGCTTCTCAGCCATCACACTGTATTCCCTCTGCCTGCAATAAAGCATAAGGGGAAAGGAGATCTTGAGCTATTAAAGCATCTCAAAAGCCCATCAGCCCTCACTCACACAATCAGTCCCTTAGAGACCTGTGATATACTCCTTTCTTCTTAATCCAGTTCTTACCACAGAAGATTACATAGTCGAACCGCACAATTTGGGAACAATCCCTTTAAATCTCATACTGACCTGAAGTGGTGTAGGACCCTGAAGAAAAACACTGTTATGGTTCAAAGCTCAAAGGAGCACAAAGGACTGACACGCACTATAGGAATCCAAAAGCTTCATAGCTGCAATATCCCGCACACAAATTACTACTGAAAGAAACCTTGTCACTGTGTAGACACAAGAGGTAAAAGTTTCCTTCCCTGAACACATGATAGTACTAAGATTTACTACAACCTACTTGAAAACTTTTCCCCACATTCATAGGTGGATGATTCTGTCTAGGGCAAAAAAATAGATCCTGCTCTCATACAGAACCACAGAATGATTGAGGCTAGGAAAGACCAAGATCATCAAGCCCAACCTATGACCTGACATCATCACATCAGCTAGATCATGGCACTAAGTGCCACATCCAGTCTTTTCTTAAAGACCTCCAGGGATGAGGACTGCCTTGGGCAGTCCCTTGGACAGTCTGATCACCCTTTTTGTGAGGAAGGGCTTCCTAACATCCAACCTAATCCTTCTGTGGTGCAGCTACAGACCTTATCCTCTCATCACTAGTTGTCTGGGAGAAGAGCCCAACCCCCACCTGTCTACATCTTCCCTTCAGGTAGTTATAGACTGTGATAAGGTCTCCAGAGTCTCCTCTTTGCCAGGCTAAACAACCCCAGCTTCCTCAGCCTCTCCTCAGAGTTTTACACTGGTAAACACTTTTGCAAGAAAATAAGAAAAATTCTAACTTGTGAACCTTTCTGACATCAAGCTGCCCTCACTACTGGTTTACTACTGGTTTATATCTATTATGCATTATAGAAGTAACAGAACATCTTACTGACCTAACACACGCCCCACAAATAAAAATTAATACTGTTAGCAGTTTCCCCTCCAAATCAATAGCCTTTGGCTGAATAGTTAAGGCCCATGGATGTTTTTAATGAGTCACAGATCAATAGCAGCCCATCACTGAGCTATTTTAGGCAATCTCAAAATTTATCAGAAGGATATGAAATCAGAGTCTTAAATGGAATTTTCAGAGAGTAGATTTAGCGTAAGACAGACCTGCAAACTTACAGCCAAAAAGAACAAAGAAATCCTAGTTAAAAGTTACATTCCCCCTCTTTCCTCCTATTCCTCTATTTTTGGTCTCTGTACAGCAGCACTTGGACTCTTTAGTAACGTAAAAGTAGTTAAAAGTAGTTTCTTATCAAGTCTAAAAGTCTGAAGCTCATAAGATAAACCTAGAGTTTACAGAATCTGATGTGGAACAACTATACCTCCTTCAAAAGGTTTCAGATATCCCATTTATTTTAGGAAGAACAGCTTGACTCAATGTGCTCCAATGTAACCCTAAATTACAGCCACCCTTCACACTCAGATAATTTTCAGATATGTATCTCCTAGGCCAGTATCTGACATACAAAAAAGGACTAAACTCTTACTTTGTGGTCAATCCAGTCAGTGAATTACACCTCTACTGAAGAAATTACCACCACCATTGTTTTCCTTTCTAGCAGTCTCAGAAAAAGCATTGTAGATTGTGCAAGCAGAAACAATTTCTCTTGTGTTTCAAGATTACCAAAGTACATTGAAAACACCCAAAACATCCTATTCCTTTGCCATACCAAAATTCATATCTGCTTATCTGCAAAAGCATGAAGATGACACCTTTTCACTCCTTCATCCTTTACATTCACTCTAGTCGAATACATTTTGGTAGGTTACACGTGTTTCACTTGAATAATTATGAGCCTGGTTTAATAATGTTAAAGAAATACAAAAAGTTACACAGAATTATTGAGGCTAGAAAAGACCTCTGAGCTCATCCTGCCTGGCCAATGACCTAACATCACCACAATAAGCTAGACCACAGCACTAAGTGCCACATCCATTATGTCCTTCAACACCTCCAGGGATGGTGACTCCACAACCTCCCCAGGCAGTCCATTTCAATGTCTAGCCACCCTTTCCATGAGGAAGGGCTTCCTAACATCTAACCTAATCCTCCACTGGCAAAGCTTCAGGCCCTGCCCTCTCATCCTGGAAGAAGAGCCTGACCCCCACCTGTCTACAACTTCCCTTCAGATAGTGTGATAAGGTGTGTGTCATCCCCCCTGAGTCTCCTCTTCTCCCAGCTAAACATCATCAACTCCATCAGCCTCTCTTCATCAGACTCTCCCTCTAGTCCCTTCCCTAGCTTTGTTGCTCTCCTCTGGAGCAAGTTTAGCTGCAGCATTATTTCTTGAAGTTAGGAAGACTCACCTGATCTGACCAAGGGGCAACAGAGCAGATAACCACAGCAATCACAACATGTTAGGGATTGGAAGGGATCTCAAACAATTCAATCTGCCTTAGAGTTATACATGAGTTCGTAGTAACAGAACATCCATCATGCCAAACTATTTATTAGGGTAATAATATATAACTGCATTTCCAAACTTCAGAGACAAGCCCTTACTTAAGTAAAACATCTGATATGATCTCAGACCATTGTCTAACAGGAAACCAGACAATAGCAGGCAACGGTGCTAAGAAGAAGAATCTGCAGAGTAGAAGATGATGAATTAAGTGGGTCAACAATGCGTCACAAAAACGAGAAATACAAGTCTGGGTCATTATTGAAAACATATGAGGTAACTATTGCTCTGCTTGGCACTCACCGTTTCTTGGCATGAGGACTGCAGAAGCTGCAACCCCACAAGCAGGGTACAAAACATTTTCTACTAGTAGCACAAGACTGGACATTTGGGTAGCGTACTTTAAACAAAACAAATTAGAAAAACATAATGAATACAATCCTATCAATATTTTGAAAAGCAAGTCTTTCAGTTAGAGACACGACTACTCCCCAAGCTCTGTTATTTCTAAAAATGAAGTAAAACCAGTTATAATTTAGTGCTTTGTTGAAATGAAATTGCTAATCAATCTATTTGCATTTATAATGGAAGAAGGTTCAGACATACTGGAGGCAATGGGAATTCATGCTTGAAACAGGCTGAGCTTAATCATTACTGATAAAAGAAGTTGAAGGTGAAAGGAAATTGATGGTAATCAAGACCCAGAGAATGTTCTCTTGATTGTTTCCCATCTTAAAGTTAGAGAAAAGGATTTAATTCCATTACTTTTAAGTCACAAGCAGGTTTCAAAAGTTACAAGAGAAACCAGTTAGAAGTAGTCATCAGCAGATCTATTCCATGAAAAAGTGCTCACGAAGACCAAGCTTTTTTAAACAGCTCGTCCTTACCCAGAAGCAATTTAACAGAAAGTAACGGTTAAGTATTCTGATCCTTAACAGAGCTAGCCAATAAATCAAAATCCACATTTCTACTGCTGCTGTATTTAAATATAGTCATAAGAATCAGTTAACCTTAGAGCATAAAACTCAGCTGATAATTTTTTTTCTGCCTAACACATAATAAAATTCATTCTTGCAAAATTGTGGAAAAGTTAAGCACAGTCTACCCTTCTTACCCAGTTTCCTGTTACAAGCTTGTGTGATTTACACATATGTTGCATTTCTTTATTAAAAAAAAAAAGTCTTCTATATAGCACCCTCTTTGTTCTAACACTCAAACATTGCCTCTAGGCCAGCCCTATAATAAAAGTTAAATGAATTCAAGGCATTCGCTGAGAAAAAGATAGGTTCAAGGTACTTTGACACTTTTTTGCTTGTAACTTTTTCATGACAAAGCTGCATTTTCTTTTTCCTTTCCTTATTGTTTTATTATTTCCTTTTATTTATACAATATTCATCAAACAACTTCAAATAAGTCTGAACTATTCTGAAAGCCAATTTAGGGTATTATGGTTTCAGATCAAAAAAATAAATTCCACAACCCATGTGTTACCAGGGGGATCCAATTCAAAATCATTTATCAACTCCTTTGAAGAGGTCCTATAAAACCAGGATTAATTCATTGATTAGCTATCATGTAAGTATAGTGGGAGTAAGGAAGTGAACATACTGTACTTGGCACTGATGTGGCCACATCTTGAGTACTAGGTTCAGTTCTAGACACCTCAATACAAGACACCACCCCCTTCTTTGGGCCTGCTCCACCCCTCAACAAGGTTGGTGAAGGGTCTGGAAAAGCCTAATGACAAGCAGCTGAAGGAGCTGGGACTGGTTAATCTGAAAAAGCAAAGGAGGCTGAGGTGAAGACCTTATTGCTGTCTCAAAGGAGGTTTTATAGGATTGGAGGTCATTCTTTTCTCACAAGGAAGTAGCGATAGGACAAGAGAAAATGACCTCAAATAGCATCACAGGAAGTTTAGGTTGGACATTAGGAAAAACTCCTTCACCAAGAGGGTCCTCAAGCCTTGGGACAGGCTGCCCAGAGAGGCGGCTGAACCACCATCCCTAGACGTGTTCAAAGTCATGTGGATGTGGAGCTCAGGGATATGGTTTAGCATTTTTTCCAAGAGCAACCTTGTGTGTCCCACAAGGCAAGGTATCAATACCATGTTTCTTTAGTTCTGAAATAGAAAGCAAAATCTAAAATAAATTGAAAAAAACTAAATTGTTGAGAATGCTCATACACCCCCCTTAATGTACCACTTACAAAACTCAACTCCCATCCTCCTGTCCCAGCATACAATCATTCACACACTCTCTAAGCATTAAAGTAGCTCAAGAAACCTTCATTTGGTAGACCAGTTCCTGAAGTACAGAGTTTTAGTATTCACTCCTTATACATTGTTCATGTATGAATGGTGGACAGGACAGCAGCTCATTACAGCACAACTGATCACAGAAAATTTATGAGACCATCTATAAGGCTGCCTCAGCTTCACGGAACAGAGTTTGTTTTTTACCTTAAAGCACTTTTTTATTATATACCACTTCAGCAGAAATTTACTCCATACACTGTTCTCAAACATTCATCACATCAGACTCAAGGCAAAGGAGGAAATTCTGGCCTGCTCTGCACTGCTGTAGTTCAGATAAGAACACTTATTTTACTATGTAAAAGCATAATGCTATCAGTTCTCGTAAGCTGGCACCACATCAGTAAATCTCTTTCCAAGAACAGTCAGGCACAAGTAGAATATTGACTCTTTCTCAAGTACATAGTCTAACAGCTATAAACTAGCTGAGCTGTAAACCATCAAACAGAAACTGCTGGTCTAGGAATAAGAGTGGTTTTCCAAAATGTCTCTTTCCCAAGAGTCCTCATGGCTGTAAAGGATTTCCAGGATCCCCAAGTCCAGCCCTCAGCCCAGCATCTCCTTAATCCTCAGACTACTGCCTCAAGTGCTCTAGCAACTCACCTTTTAAACACCTCAAGGGACAATGACTTCACCAGCTCCCTGGGCAGCCTGTTCTAGTGCCAAACCACTCTCTCAGGAAAGAGCTTAGTCCAACCTAAACCTCCTCTGATGCAACTTGAGCCCATTTCCCCTCATCCTATCATTAGTAATTTGGAAGAAGAGACCAGCACCAGCCTCACTACAACCTCCTTTCAGGTAGTTGCAGAGAGCAATAATGTCTCCTCTCAGCCTCCTCTTCTCTAGACTAAACAACCCCAGTTCCCTTAGCTGTTCCTCATAGGGCCTATCTTCCAGACCTCTCCCCAGTTTCACTGCCCTTCTCCAGCCCCATTCCAACACATCATTGTCCTTCTGATACTGTGGTGCCCAAAACTGGACACAGTACTCAAGGCACCCTCGCACGACTGCAGAGTATAGGAGGAGGACAACACATCATGGCCAAATACACTCAGTGTTGAAAAAGACAAGATCCAAGGCACTGGACAAGCACTTTTCTCTCTGCTGTAGATACAAAAATCAAGGCAACTTCAGGACTAACTGTCTAAACAGCACATCCAAAAAATGCTACAAATTAGTCAGTATATGAATTTACTCCTAGTCAAAACTGACTTTGGTTTAATCCAATTTTCTGCAAATCCTCTACTGTACCAATATGCAAATTAACACATTAAGCAGTTGATAATTATTTTGATTATCTCTGAGCAATTAACCTTCTCCAAGTAGTTTTAATATGATCACATGAGTACAGATCACTCCTATTATTTCACTTAATTGAAATCAACAATGTTAGATTAACCAAAAATCACTACCTAGCTAAAGCAGATCAAACTCGTATTATTTTAATAAAAAGAACTAGATCTACATGACTTCAGCAGAACTGCAAACAAAAAAAAGGAAGAATGGAGCAAAACAGTGATCATATGATGTAAATCACAACATCTCATTATAATGGCTTTCATTCTAATCACTACACTGCTAACAAAAAAAATCTTCATGCTGTTGATTAAAATATACCCTGCAAATTAGGCAATATACAGAATATTGCTTCATGATTCTTGACTGTTTCTAGATTAACATCAGATTTATGCCTTAAGAACTGAACTGGAATTACACTTCTGCATAAAGAATAAGGAAAGGAATTTTTACCTAAAACACAACATCAATTCTTTTGCTTCAGTTCATTCTATACCTTTACCAATGTCAAAGAGCGCAGCTCATTTTTCACAGGTTTTTCAATCAACAGCAACTGTCAATCGGCCAAATGATGCTCTGTCACTTCTATCTGCCAACCCAATATAACATCTTAAACTATTTTATTTACTTGCCTTCAACAACACTGATATTTCACAGAATATGTCCCTGGCAGGACACAAAGCTTCCCAGGGCATGAACTAGAGTTCTAAACCAGCACATCCCACCCTGTGTCTTGCACATGTGGAGTTCTAAAACTAGAAGAGTTGCCACTGCAGCATAGAACCATAAGTACGTCCTCACTACAGAAACTCAGCTTTTCTAGCCAGAGCAACAAGGTGAGAGTTTTGTATTTGGGTGACCAAAACCTCTAAACAAGCTTAAGATGCCCAACAGCCTTCTTGCTTCTAAACCAAAACCATAAAACAGAGTTGGGCAAACTCCATGTTATTTTACCAATAACTTGGGTCTTGACTCAAGTATCTTACACAGGCCCAGAACCACACACTACAAGCTGAAAACCAAAGTACTTTTAAACATGTTGTAAGCTATCAGCAAATATCACTTCATATCATCAAATTAGAGTTGTTAACAATCTCCAGTAGCATAACTACATAGGAGCATAATAGTATAACCCAAGCTTACACAAATTATGTTCAATTATTGTTTATTTCTTAAGGGCTGTAACATTTTAACAGAACCACAGAAAGTTAGGGATTAGAAGGGACTTAAAAAGATCATCCACTCCAATCCCTCTGACAGAGCAGGATCAACTACATCAAGTTGAATAGGAACAAGTCCAGGTAGGTTTTAAATGTCTCCAGGGAAGGAGACACAAACTCCCTGGGCAGCCCCTTCCAGGGCTCCATCACCATCACCAAGATGATGTTTCTTCTCATATTTATGTGGAACCTCCTCATCAGGGTGATGCTCCACTCCATCTTCTTTGCACCTCTGCACCGGACTCACTCAAGCTGTTATGTCCCTCTGGAACTAAGACTTTTTTTTTGGTAAGTTAAGAGTTCACTTTGTTGAAAACCAGGGTTCAGAAACACTAAGTCAGTTTTATTGTGAATTAAGGTTTATTAAGTCCCCTGTGCTTAAACCCAAAGCACTAAAGGACAAACTCAGCTGACAAATGATGGTAATGCAGAGTTCAGAATATGCAAAGCAGATACACGCACTCCAAAATTGAAGTCATGATCTCTACTATGTAAAAGCCTAGCTTCAAAAACAAAACTAATGATATATTATTTTAATATAAAATGATTAATCTTGTCTCTTTTCTTGATAGCTTCATGTTTTCATTTAAGCATCAACACTAAGGAACAAATGCAAAGCTGAAGCAGCAAAGAAACACAAAGTTGTGATAGAATCCCTCTCTTTGGCACAGATATGTAAAGTTCTAAGTGACAACTAAACCTGCTTTAAACATTTCCATTAACTTCATTTAGGATTCTAGCTAAACACATACAGGGTTCCTTGTGATCCTCGATTGCTTTTGAGTCAGGATCATTGTGTCTTTTTGCTTCAGTTCCACAACCACAAGAAAACATTTTAGTTCCATCAACAGAACACTTCTGGCTGTACAGGTTTTCAGAAAGAGCTGCTGAGTTTTCTACACAGAAGTCTCGCTGTAAACACTGTATAATCAGTTCGAGTAAAAACTCAGCTTCAGAGGGGCACCCTCTGAAACAATAACTGTATGAGAGGACCATCTAGTGGTAACAAACCAGCTCTTCACACACTGCTCTTTCAAAGACAACCTCATCCTATTCATCTATGCAAGTCACTGGACAGCTTCTGTTCTCTAGCTTTTTTTTCCATAGTTTTCAATCATTTCGATTTTTACCTCAATAAGACTAAATAAATGGGTTTGATGATTTGCCTTATCTCTTGCCATTCTAAGAACATTTATGTCAATTCTCATGTGTGTAAAAGCTGCTCACAGCATCAAATCACTAAGCTGAAGACACTAGGAAGATGAGTCTAACAATGTACAAAATAGATTTGTTCAGCTCACAATTGTCAGGGAAATTTATAACACCATTCTTAATACAAGAGAAAACAAATCAGCTGAGCAGTGACAGGTAAGCTTAACATTCATTACACCTCCATCACTTTTCATTGCAAAACATGCAGTTCAACAGCACAAATTATCAGTTTAAGACATCCAAACAAGCAGGGAGAGGAGAAAAAACTTACACTGGCAGAAGCTGACAGATAATGTGATGTATACCTAGCAGTGTACCTTGAAAAAACTCGCCAGCTATCACAACAGTAGTTGTGACAAACTGTTACGGTTTGAAAATTGGCCACCAGCCCCCCAGTTGTGCACTTGTTGCCTGCTGCTCATTCCTCGTTTGTGGAATCCCCTCTGGAACTGGAAGGGACCACAAAACTTCTAGTCCAATCCCCCTGCCACAGCAGGATCACCTAGACCAAGCTTCTACCCAGCTCTCCAGCCTGTCCAGGTCTCACTGAATGGTGGCACAGTCTGCTGTGGTGTCAGTGGCACCACCCAGCTTTGTGTCATCAGCAAACTTGCTGACAGTGAACCCTAATCCCTCATCCAAGTCATTAATGACTAGATTGAAGAGGACTGGTCCCAGTACCGTCCTAGGTGATAAGTATTTGGCTTGATGAGCAGGTTTTAAGATCAAAATTACCTTCAATCTCCACAGCTTGAAAAGACATTTTCTTCATTACACCACATTTATCTACAACAGCTCATGATGATAGGTTTAGTATCAAGACTGAGGTGCATGTTCAGCTCTCTACACTTCTCTCCATAATAAAAAACACTCATCATAAACCCCAAATTTATTCTGCAGAACAACTGACAACTCACAGCTTACAATATGTTCAATACACCTGCTACTGCAATTCAGCTACAAGTACATCAGTAAGCACACTACTCCTCAGAGGTAAACTGCGTATTACCTTCCTGCTGCATACAGGAATATGCCCAGACCCTGTACATCAGCTCATCAAGATACTCATAGCTCAGACAGCTCACCCACAAGCTGACCATTCTTCCCCAAAGTGGTTGTGCAAAACTAGTAGATCAAATCTCTTTTGGGTGAGCTCAGGGACATGGTTGAGCTTAGGGTAAAGCATAGACTACCATGATGCTGTTGGGTAAACTCCACTTACATAGATTTGCTGTATGACAGCTCTTTAAGTGCTTCCAGATCAGAACACAAACACATTCATATTTGTGTCACAAGTTCAGAAAAGACTACTATCTATTAAACTACTTCAAACTGAACACACCATGAGTATTTTTCCACCATTAGTTTTTTCCAGTCAAAGTTTAAATGATTTTTACAACTCTGCATTACATATTTTAAAAGACACCCAGTGTTTTCAGTTCTGAGGACCAAGATTTTAGCTTTCTTTGTCCAGGATAAGCAGGTTGCAGGAAAGCAGAACAGAATTCAAGTGTAGAAGAAAACAATTCATTTAGATGTTACAGTATTTTACAACGTAAAAGCCAAGGGTTTTGTTTTAAATCTATATGAGCTTTGTAAACTCACATCCAGTTCAAGATACGAGACAAAAAGCATTCTGCATTCATTATACTTTGCCTCATCTTAACATTCTACATGCTTAGATAGTCTACCACCACTTAAATGAAGATGGTTTCCTCCACATAGCAGCAGCATGTTGACTTTCAAACAATTGAACATCATCTTAAAGTTTAAGTGTAAACAAATAAATTCACAAGAATTATGAGAAACATACCTTTTACACCACCAAATGGACCATAAGTCATATTACAAGCAGTTCTCTGAAGATTGTGCTCATACATCAGTTTAATTTGATACTGGTTCCCATGTTCCACATTTCCCAGAGTTCCTGTGAAGAAGGGTATATATATCTCTTTGATCTATGCAATGTGAAGTACCAGAGTATCAGTTTAAGTCTGAAAAAACCAAACTAATGTACTCCTAGTGACTTTAAAAGTCTCACACAGCTCTTTCATTAATTAAAAAAAAAAGCAAGCTACCAAATTCCTGAAGGCTAAAACCAGACATAAGGTCTCATTAAATTAAACATAATATAAAGAGACTCAGCAAGAGGCTGAGATTACCAACATCAATTTTATCTCATGTTAGACACCTCTGAGATCAGGAAAAAAATCCTAAGGGGAATTTTAACAATTATTAAATAAATAATAATTATTTGCAACTTGATCTACCGGATCATACTCTGGGCAGAGGGATTCGACTGGATGATCCTTCAAGGTCCCTTGCAATCCTTAACATTCTGTGATTATTCAGTGAATCTAACAACCAGCCTGCATTGTAAGTCTTAGTCTGAAGCTGTAACTCATCATTAGTTATAATTTGATACAGCTATGTTTAGTGCTTATTTATCACATGCCTTCACTGTCTGAAAAATCCGTGTACTGATCAGTGCAAAGATAAGAGACAAATATAAGAGAATTAAATACATATTCTCCAAAAAGGTCTGCATGAATTTATTTTCCTCACCCCTTCAGAAAACTTCAAAAAGACTTCTTGAGTTTTTCCAAGAAAATTAAGTTACAAGCTCCCACTTCATTTGTCTTTCCTGTCCCCCATGAAGAAAAACTTCCTAATCATGTAGACTAACACTTAAGGATTAATACTAGCAAGCAAAAACAAAAAACACTAACAACCTCTGAGAGCAGTCACACCAGCAGGAAAAAAGCTTCAGTATCACTCAGTAGCTAAGTTCTATCACAGCTTTCAGATTATTCTATCATCATCATGATGCCATGAAGACTTTGTAGCTTATGATAATTTTTCAGTAATTTCTCCAACTAATATCCAACATAACCTTTAAGCAGCTACCCCTAAAGCCATCACACATTAAGGAAAGGATTGGAATAGACAGGAGAAGGAGCCAGGCTAGATAAGTAACTGGCTAAGTAGCAACATTAAATGAAAAAAGGTTATAAAGCAGTCAGTGAATACTGGTCGTAATACAATACCCAGGTCGTACTTTAGATAGCCCTAAAGAATAGTTTGATTATCAAAGACAGGTAGCATGGTTGTTATGAATAACAGAGCAACACATATTAATCAAGTGAAGATCACATTGTGAAGGCGTATTCACCACAGAAGAAATAATGATTGTTATTTTCCAAAGGATAGTGATCAAAAGTAGCTGTTCAGACAATAGCAGTTACCATTACAGCCTGAATGCTTACAAAACAGAATGAGAAGTCTATTGAAAGGACTGTAAAACTTTATTTTTATTACTTAAATGCTTAAACAATGCAGCCAAACAGCAAATTAGAGCTAGAAAAGAATTCTAGGTTCCCTTGGTCATATGCTGTTACAGCAAATTTTAAGGGGTAAAATGTTTTAGGAAAATTGTACTGGCAAGGTACAATCCTAAAAAAAGGCTATTAGTTTTCAGTGTCACTTCTCTACAGTGAATCTGAAAATACCAGCTCCTAAAAAAACCCCAGTCTTGTAGATTAGTATTTTATCACTACATACAGAGACACACTATTTAGAATTTCCAGATAAAGTAGAAAAAAGATTTAATAAATTAGTAGTTTTATCTCCCTACCCATACTAACCACCTATCTTCTCCCAGGCTGCATGACCAATATTTCTGCTTTAAGAACTGGATTTTGGGAACTCAGAAGTAATTGCATAGATTTTTAAAGATCAAAATTGTCACTAAAACAGCCACATGGAATCACCTAGGTTGATAAAGATCATCAAGTCCAACCATGAACCTAACTGTACCAAGCCCACCAAGCAACTCTGTCCCTAGGATGCAGATCAAGGTTTTTTCTAATGCCCAATTTCATTCTCATGACACAATTGAGGCCATTTCCTTGTTCTATCACTCATCTGTGAAATGAGACCAACTCCCACCTGTATACAATTTCCTCTCAGGTAGTTGTAGACAGCAATAGGGTCAGGATCATGACCAGTAACACTCACTTCTAAAACTGGAAGGAGAATTAAGCAGCACCAACCACAGCCCAGCACTTGTGTCACAGCATTTCAGGTACTGTGCCATTCACTAAATCTCTATTAATTATTGGGAAACATCTAGGCCTAATTACCAAGTGTCCCTTCTTCAAGGGGTCTGACAGAGAACTTGATTGCAGCTCTTCAGGGATGAATAGCAAACACTGTCTGCACTAAGCTTGCCATTAACTTAAGCCAAACTTTAGAAAACACCTACAACACATTGTCAGTTTACATCTATAAACTAACCTGAAACAGCATATACACAGAGTTTTCGGCAATGCAGCACAGCCAGGTGAAGTCCTTCAGTACCACTGTAAAGAAGGTTAGTAAAACACATTGTTAAACTAATTCCAAGTGCATACAAGATAAAATTCAAGCAACACATTGAAATTGTTCAGACAGAGGCCAAGTCCAAAGGTTTGGGTATCAGACACTAACATCAAAACTCACTAGTACTAACCCCCCACCCCCAAACAGCAGCTTATCCTATTGTTGACTTACGAAACAAATTTTCCCACTTCCACCTGCAATATTGGTTCTCGAAACTGCACTTCCAAGAGCAAGTCTTCTGGCTGTACTTCATCTCCAGGCTGCACAGGGTGTGGATTAAAGATCCTGAGATATCCCATGTAGCTGCTCACAATAATTTTATCTACAAGATAAATCAGAAATCAAAACACTATGTAATACAACAGCATTTGTGCAATTCAATCTGCTGCAGAAGCATCTTAAAGAATGGAACCATGGAACTAATTGGAAGGGACCTTAGAGATTACCTATTCCAACCTCTCTGCCATGGGCATGGAAGTTCCCCGACTAGACTTGGTTGAACAAGGCCTCAAAGCCAGCCTTGCACACCTCCAAGGTGTGGAAGGAACAGCCACCACCTCTCTAGGCAATCTAATCCAGATTCTCACCCTCTTGGACTGAAGAACTTCTACCTAAGGTCTAACCTAAACCTATTCTTCAATTTAAAAACTACTTCCCCTTTTCCTATTGCTGTATACCCTTGTGAAAAGCTCTTCTACTGCCTTCCAATAGGCTGCCTTCAGGTATTGGAAGGTACCTATAAAGGTTCCCCTGGAGTCTTCTCTAGGCTGAGAAACCCCAGCTCCCTCAGCCTATCCACACAAAGGTTCTCCAGACATTTGTTCATCTTTGTGGTACCTTTCTGGACTCACTCCAACAGGTCTATGGCATGATTCACTAAAAATGTAAACACTTTTAGGAATCAATTAATAGTATGGTCTGTCTTTTCAGTTAAGATCAACACTGCTTTTTTCACAGATCTCTGTAAAACTTTCAAAGGGTTTGCTACAACAAAAAAAGTCAGAGGTGACACTGACCATTGTTACTATCCAATGCTTTTAGAATGATGCTCAACACTTCCTAGAAGTCTTACTCAGGTCTTGAAAAGCACACCAGACTTCAATCTTCTACATCTTGGATTTGTGCATACACATATCACAGCAACAGCAATGTCATTCTGCTTAAATTGTGACTGAAGACACTTACACAAATGTAAACTAAGGACAAATAATTAACTAGATCAGATGAAAAAAAGTCAGGCCTCGAGATCTCCTCCTCTTGAAACTGGTTCACTATCTCAAAAGATGAATGTGAGCTATTTTGAAATTATTACTTAAGCAAGTAGTATTTGGCTAGTAAATAACAAAGACTAATAAAAAAACCCCACAGAGATGCCCCTCAGGATAACAACCAACTCAAGAAAATTGTCAGTACTTGCCTCCTCTAGATACAGACCATCAAACCAATGCAGATCAAAATCAAAACCAGTAAGACTTATCAACTAGTCAGAAGAGCACACAAACTCTCCTAAATCAAGTTCACCAGGCTCTAAGGGCTCAGCATAGTTCCACAGGACTTTCTTTTACATCACTTAGATCAAACCTCAGAGGAAAAGGCTACTCAGAACTACAGGGTTGTTGGTTTTTTTGTTGTGGGTCAGTCTATGCCACACCAGATATGCTGGCAACAGAGAGGATACAAGTGTCTCCAAGCGCAGAGGAAGGATCTTTGTGCAGGAGTTTTCAGAGCTCATCAAAAGAGCTTTAAACTAGATTTGAAAAGGGAAAGGGATAAAACCAGGTTCTCTAGAAATAAGCACACCAATGTTTGAGAGACAGTGTGCTAGCAAGGCACACTGGTCTACTGTCCCAGTAGAGGCAGGGGGGAAAGATCCATGTGGCAGCAAAGAATCAAGGGTTGTTAATGCTTTAGAAACCACTGAAGCGCCCAAAATTCAGCTACATACAAATTAGGGTTTGTCCCCAAAAAAAGATGTCCAGATCAATAGTCCAGCTGAAGCACATCTACACTAGTGCATACGAAGCCCCTGTGTTGCTGGAAAACCACAATGTAGTTGCCACCATCAAAACACAGTGGGACAATTCACACAACCAGAGAGCTGCAATGGATAGCTACAAACTCTTCAGAATGGATAGGCAGTGGGGTAGCCCCATGGGCATTAGGGAACATTTTCACTGCCTAGCATTTCACAATAGCAGCTCTCATCCTTCTTATTTCTATCAAGATCTTTCAGTGTGCTTGCTCCCATGACCCAATAAAAACACTTTATTTTAAAAGACATCTACTACTGAGAGAATAAGACACGGAAGGCATACCTAAATACCATCAAAAATTAAGACATTTAGAAACCTACAAATACACAAAGACAAATGGTGTTGCATGTGTCTTTTTAATCCTACAAGGACACAAAGATATCAGACCTTAACTGGGCAACAAGCGTGGCTAACAAGCTTTTGTTACTCATTGATTGAAACAAACTTGCAGCTGCCTAGCTGAAAAGCCATCAGATGTGCAACTCTGAGTTTACCTTGTCCACTGCCACTGTTATCAACATCAGCAACACACAGACAGCCTTGGTCAAATTCTTCCTTTTCTCCAAGTGTTGTGGACCACCAGTCCCTAGCTTTAAACAATGACATTCTTCTCCACTGAAAAGGAAAACAAACAACTGTTAAAGTATACACTATCATGCCTATCCACTGAAAAGGAAACAAACAACTGTTAAAGTATACACTACTATCATACCTACAAATATTTATCATCTAGATGATCTGGAGGTCATCTAGAACAACCCCATTGCTAGAGCAGAACCACCTAGATCACCACACAGAAACACATCCAGGCAAGCTTTGACTGTCTCCTAAGAAGATGAGTTCACAACCTCTCTGGGCAGGCTGTTCCAGAGCTCTGTTACAGTCACTATGAAGAGCATTTCGCTCATGTTTAGGCAGATTTCTATGTGTTCCAGTTTGTGCCCACTGCCCCTTATCCTGTCACTTAGGACCACTGAGAAGAGCCTAGCTCCATCATTCCAACACTTGTCTTTTAAATATCGATAAGCACTTAGAAGATCTCCCCTCAGTCTCCTCTCCAGAGTAAATACTCAGCTCTCTCAGCCCCTCCTCATAAAGCAGATGCTTCAGTCATCCTGGGTTTTTAGCTACACAGTTCAGGAAACAAATCATCTCATCACTAGTTTAGTGATGAGTTGTGATTTTTTCTAAAAGAAAAAGCAAAAAAACTCCCTTCTTTTATTAATTGTTAAAAACCACCTACAACACTAAGAAAGCAGGCTTTTCAAGTCTCAGAACGAAGGTATTCTCCCTTCAAAACACCTTACTCTTTCAGGAAAGTACACAAACTGGTAACACGAAGACCTCCAGCGGGTAATCGCCTTGCCGATGCCCCAGTGCCACGACTCAAGAACTCGGTCAGAGGGCACAAATCAGCTTTTCTGCTTCCTACCTGCTGCTATTTTAAGAAGGAAAGTAGCGGGATAAAGAGAGAAGAGACTAATCCCTTTGCAGGACTGACAACACCACCGCCACCCCAGCTCAAACCTCCCAGGGACTCGACCTCAGAGCCCGGCAGCAGGGGTTCTCCTGGAAGCAGGTAAGGACGACACACTCAGCCCTTCTCCTGGGGCACAGCCCGCACGCTTTTTCCTCTTTGAAAGGAATCAGAGAGATTTGTGTTAGCACCACCGCTGATGCCAGCCGGGCAACCCGCTACAACTTTAACCAGCCCGGACCGTCCCCCGCTTACGCACCTTGGAGTCAGAGCTCAGCAACCGCACAGCTCCGCATCCCCACTGCCGCCGCCATCTACAACGCTCTACTCATGCTGTATTAAGTACCGGTACCCCCCACCCCGCCCAGGGAAGAGGAGGAAGAGGAGGAGGGAGAGTGAGGAGGAGGAGGAGGACTAACAGCAGAAGTGAATAGGAGAACGTAGGAGGGATGGGTGGAGGGACGGGCGAACGGCGAAAGGGGACGGGCGAAGGCTGAGGGGCGGTGTTTCCCGCCCACGCCTGAGAACCACAGTTAGCGACGCGACGCCGCCGAGCTTTGGGCTCTTCCATTTTTGGCCGCGGAGCGGGGGGAGACGATCGCACGCTCTTCGTTTTGTTTCCTGAGGGAAAACCCAACCTTCACGCTGGAGTTTTATTTTTCTCAAAGTCCCTTTCAGGCATCTCCCGCTCTCAGTGGGTGTCCAGCTCACGCAGCTGCCCCGTCCTCGTACCCTCTCCCCTCCGCCGCCATTTCTCCCTGAGGGTGGTACCGCCCGCGGCTCGTGACACCTACCGCGGGGCTGAGCGGGCGTTGGGAGCCGGCGCTGAGGGACACGAGGACGCTGCTCGTTACTCTCCTCCGGCTCCTTGAGCCCTGCGCGGGGCTGCCATGGACAGAACCGCCGTGGCTAAGATGGGCGCCGTGGCCAGCGCCAGCGTGTGCGTGCTGGTGGGTGGCGTGGTGCTGGCCCAGTACATCTTCACCATGAAGAAGAAGACGGGGAGGAAAACCAAGATCATCGAGATGGTACGTGCTAAAGAGGCCGGAGGGAGTCGGGGTTGGAGGGGGAGGAGGATCGGTGTCCCTCCGCTCCCCCTTTCACTCCCTCGCCCCAGGCCTGAGCCTTCCTGGGCTCTCTCGCACCTCAAACGCCGGCCCTTGTCCAAGCCTCTTCTCCTCCTGCACCGCCGTGCCCTGGGCGGCCCAGGGTTCGGACAGTTTTCCCCTCGATTGGAGTGAGTCCAGAGGAGACCACAAGGCTGATCAGAGGCCTGGAGCACCTCTCCTGTGGGGACAGGCTGAGGGAATTGGGGCTGTTCAGCCTGGAGAAGAGAAGGCTCCGGGGGGACCTTATACCTGAAGCAGGCTACAGGAAAGCTGGAGAGGAACTTATTTTCTAGGGCATCTAGTGATAAGACAAGGTGAAACGGTTTCAAACTATAGGAAGGAAGATTTATACTACATCTGAGGAAGAAATTTCTTCTTAGGAAGGTGCTGATGCACTGGAACAGGTTACCCGGGGTAGTTCTGAAGTGTTCATGACCAGGTTGGATGGGGCCCTGGGCAACCTGGTCTGATGAGAGTTGTCCCTGTCCAGGCAGGGAGCTGAAACGATATGATTTTTAAGATAAAGGTCTTCCAACTTAGCTTGTTCTCTGATTCTATGGTATCTGTGCCTTTTGCCCACCCCATGGGGCAGAGGGACATGGGAGGGAGGCTAAACCCAGTTTCTAATCAGAAGGACAGACTGGAGGATGTCCCACTACTAGATTTGCTCTGTCCTGTCTGGTCCATAAGGACCTAAGCATAATACTACACGTCAGGGTGGTAATTCAGAAGTACCTTTGTTCCCTTGTTAGCTTTTATCAGAGAAAAAAGGGGATGGGAGCATGTATTCAGCCACCTGTTGAAACTGGGAAGCAATGTGTGTTGACTATAAAAGGTTACTGTAAAAGGAAGATGGATCTGTCTCTCTACTGCCCTGGTTAAACTTGTTTAGGGTATTAATTAAATATCACCCTGTCAGTAACAGTGTTTCTTTAGATAATACGCTGATAATGTTGAAATACTTCAGAAGCTAAGCTTGGGATTTGGAACTGAAATCAAGTAACTTGCTGTTAGCCAATGGCTACTTTGTGATCCTCTTGCAAAATCTTAATAAAAGATCAGGGCCTGTTTGGTTAGGTTTTTTTTTTAATTCCATATGGAAACATAGATTTTGCTAAGAGGAAGCATTCTGCGTGTAAATCATGAGCTGCCCAACTGCTCATTTGGCCATGTTCTGCAATGCTTGTCAGTGGAAATCGTGCAGTGTTGTCTGTGATAATGTGGCTCCAGAAGAGAGTTCACTGTGTGCTTTTATTCATCACAGTCGTGGCACTTGCCATTGAAACAAATATTTTAATGCTGTTTGTAGTCAACAGTCACACAGTTCAGGAGTTTGGAGGGAGGAATGTCTTGCTTCTTTAGTTTCTGTGAGCCCACTTGTGGAAGAGCAAAGAGTTTGAATTGTCACTTCAGGTTTTAGATTATTTCTAAGAAAAAGCACTGGACTCTATAGTAGGATTTAAGAAAATTCATTTGAAAACTTACAGTGGCATAATATTACTTGACTACAAATTATTCTCTTTTTTAACTCTAGCACTGTAACACTAAAGGTTACTTCAGAGTAGTAATCAAATAACATTTAAAAGCTTCATCATGCAAACATTCAAAATGCAGCTCCAATAGCTTCACAAACATCTGTTCACGATGTCCTGTTTGAGCTGTAGTTCAGAAAGTGCCTAATAATTGCTAAAGACATATTTGTATGTATTCTCTCTAAGTTTTTAAATGGTACTGTGTAGGAGAACACTTTGACTTATATCCTTTTTGTAAAGATTTTACCTTTGTTAGGAAAAAAAATTATTACAACAACGTTAAATTGATTTCTGGTAAGTGAATTTCTTAAATATGTACTTCAGAGAAAATTTCCAGTGCTAGGATCTTGGATGCAGCATTGTGATCCTAAATAGATCCTTCCAAAAATTCTGCTTTGGTCACCAGAGCTTTCCTCAACTGTAAACTGCAAGGGAAAAATAAAGCTTGTTCAATGCATGTTGGCTTTCTTCCAGTGAGAGATGTTACCCATTGTATGCAACACGTTAATACTCTGCTCAGGAAGAGGGCAAACATTTCAACCTATGCTTACCCCAGCTAACAATCATCTTTCTTCCTCAAGGTGTATTTTCAGTGGACACATGGAATCAGACTGTAAAATTTCTTTGTGTCAAGTTAAATAGTTACATAAACTCCATACCAAGAAATTTCGGTTGTCAAATGAGGAAAATGTATTTAAGTGCTTGTTTTACTTGAATATGCTGCATTCTGGAGTGGAAATCGTGTGAAATAGTTTTATCCACCAGTGTAGGTTTGATTCAACATTTGTCATTTACAAAACAGTGTATCTATTTTATTTTATCATGAGGGAGACTTTCCTTTGAGTTATGGTGAGAAAGTACTTTTTCCTAGTCTGTAACTTAACCTGTGGTGGCGTGGAACAGTACTGCTTTATGGGAATGTTACTTTCCATTCCTGAGTTACCTGGTATACTAGGCTGTTAGATTAAATTGTGGGATCATATTTGTGTATTCAGCACATTTATTTTGATTTAAGTGGAACATTATCCTTTGGTTTTGTACTCACAGTAGAGTCAGAATTACCTTGATTCATAACTTCTATCAAAATCAGTAGGGAGCAGGCCTGTGTACATGTTCGTTAGGTGACTTTGACTCTTATCAATTAGATACTAATTCTTTGTAATTAGCTGCAGTGATATGTTTTTACTTTTTTTAGTTAAAAGAAAACTAGATTAATGTAAGACCCAAATGCAATAAAAAGTTGACTTAGAGCAGTGTTTAAATGCTAAAAAAACAGGGATCTTTACAAATGAAATAGAATATCTGCAAAACAAGTAAATATCAGGGATTATGACACTAAGTATGTTTAATGTGAAGAAAAGTGGAAAGGATTCTCGTGCATTGTAGAAAATACAAGGGCTGTGAAACATGTCACCATGTTTCCTTGTTGAATAATAAATATCAAGAAATCCTTAAATATCTATCTCACATTTCAGCATATGAATTATTTAGAAAAGTAATTAGCCTGGAACACAAATCAAAGCTTAATGGAGACACCATAAAATTCCTGCATTGTATTTGAAAACAAAGGTTTATGTTTGGAATTAAGGTATTAAAACTGTCTTCACTGGCTTGGATTTGCAAACAGGGAGTTTCTCTTAGGCACTGACATGTGAACAGAGTTACTTCATCTCCACTTCTGAAGTAACAGAGGCATTAATAGTAAATACACAGCCAGTTGCAGGAGGTTTTTCTTTCTGTGCTGAGAAGCAGTGATCTCCTGAGCCTTTTGTATTACTTTGCACAGCCAAAACTGCCTTTTCAGTGAAACTGTGGAAGTATTCCTACAGTAAGATGAAGGCTAAAAAGTCAGCCACAAAGTTCTAACTTTGCAGAGAAGGTTAGTAATTTGATTCTTAAAGTAACTTAATTAAATAGGTTTGATATCTACTTTAAGAAGAGATTAAACCTTCCAGTAATGCGCAATCTTTTGGACTTTTCAGGCTCCAGACGTTTGCAATTAAATTGTGGGTCTTTATATAGCAAACGAATCCCACTGACAGTAGACTCTAGTTTCTTGCTTACCCTTTGCAAAGCCTTTTAGAAACTCAGTGGAACACAGGTGTTCATAAAGTGGAAGTAAAAAAGTCACTGAAGTCTTTCAAAAACACTCCTGTAAGGAATAGCCCATGCTATTATGGAGTTAATGTAAGAACAACCACCAAAGGTTCAGAGTAACACTATTTTTCATTAATTGTTTCATCAACAAGGTTGTTAGAACCTTCAATTTCTTCCAGCAGCTTGTTCCTCACTGATTAATTTTTTAGCTTTCTATTGTATTTATTTTGTAAGGGTAAAAAACAGAACAGAAGTGGTTGAAAATGGAATGACAGAATACCTTACACTGAAGCTTCTTTCATGCTTGCTTTCCAGAAAAATGGTAAAACCCTGGGTTACAGTTGTCTGTTTCTCCATTCTGTATCTGAAAACATCTGAAAAACAGATTTTGTATGCAATTCCAACAGTAACAAATTAACTTAAAAAGCAGTTTCTCATTTTGCAACAGACTTTTCTGCCACCCATTGTCAAATGTCTCCGGTCAGTTTCCTTTCCGGTATGTTGGGTGAGCAAAAGAAATGTATTGGAATTTGCCAGGGGAGAAATAAGGGGACAAATAAGAAGTCAGCTAATTAATATTTATCTACTTCCCTAAGAAATAAAAGAAATCGATTCTCTGTGAGTGTCATAGAGTTTGGGGGGGGGGGAATTTTTTAGTTATTATTATTTTCTTGAAGGTCTAGCAAAAGTGACTTCTTATTTCATAGGGCATCAGAGCATTTGTGCCACAGGCAAAGGATACATCTTTACAACTGGCAGCAACCACATACCACTAGCTGCCTCTTGTCTTGTTACTGGTAACTAGTTGTTATAGTAACTGTAATGCTGTTCAGGCATGAGACATTGAAGACCTCCAAGTGGAGAATAAAGTGAAGGAGTATATAGTATGTAGCGTAAAATTTCAGGAATATAAATGACAAGTGTGTGAAACTCCTTCATACATACTTTTTCCTTTAAAAAAATGATAAAGTGTTTCTGTCCCTACTCTGCCTACCTACTAAGATGTGACTGAGCGCCTTTACTAGTGGGAATAGTATTGTAATAATTTTTAGAGTATCTTAAAACCAAGTTAAATTTGATACGAGTTTTGGAGATGGCCTGTAACTACTGTTCTAAAACTAGATGTTTGTTTCAAATATTCTCAATAGAAAAATCACCATTACTAAAACAAGGTTGTGTTGTCCCCAGACTTTTTGCACAATCATACAGTAGTAATAAACTAGAATGTGACTTGTAAAGCAAGTTTACACAGATCAAGAAGAAATCTTTAAGCATATTTCATGTTGCTAAAATTTACATACTGGTAGTATGTTTTTATTCTCCCTGTAAAATAATCCAGTTGGAAATTTTCTTCTAAAAGCTATTTTGCTTCATTTCTGAAAAGTTCTGACTTCCAGGTACTTTGTCCTTAAAAATAGGTACCCTAAAGGCACTGATGTCAGATGTGCTATTTAGACAATTAGTGCTGAAGTTGCCTTCTATCTGTAGATTTTGTATCTACAACAGAGAGAAAAGCTCTTGTCGGGTGCCTTGGCTTTTGTCTCTTTCTATACTGAGTGTATTTGGCCATGGTGTGTTGTCCTGCTCCTATACTCTGCAATCGTGCAAGGGCACCTTGAGTACTGTGTTCACAGTATCAGAAGGACAATGAGGTGCTGGAACAGGGCTGGAGAAGGGCAATGAAGCTGGGGAGAGGTCTGGCAAACAGGCCCTACAAGGAGCAGGTAAGGGAACTGGGGGTTGTTTAGTCTAGAGAAGAGGAGGCTGAGATGAGACCTTATTGCTCTCTGCAACTACCTGAAAGGAGGTTGTAGTGAGGCTGGTGCTGGTCTCTTCTCCCACATTACTAATGATAGGATATGGGGAAATGGCCTCAAGTTGCATCAGGGGAGGTTTAGATTGGATATTATGAGTTTTTTTCCTGAGAGAGTGGTTTGGCACTGGAACAGGCTGCCCAGGGAGGGGGTGGAGTCACTGCCCCTGGAGGTGTTTAAAAGGTGAGTAGCTAGAGAATTTGAGGCCGTGGTCTGAGGATTAAGGAGATGTTGGGATGAAGGCTGGATGTGGTGATGATCCTGGAGGTCCTTTCCAGCCATGAGGATTCAGTGATGCTGAACTACATCTGAAAACTTCACGTAGTAAATACAAGTAAAAGTGAGGACACAGGATGTGTACATGTAAGCTTAGATGAGCTTGTCTTTTGTATAAGCCATTCTCCAAGAAAAAAAAAAAGCTGCCTTACAGTTAATCATTCTGCTGTGGACTGCACTTTTTGTATGTGCTTCCTATGTGCTAAATTACATTTTACTGTGATTTTTCTCCTCTTGATTATTGGTTGAGCTATAATGGCAGCTGTACTTCTTTACAGATTAAGACCAGTGGCTATCACTTCTTTAACTGTCAAACAATACAAGCAGTAAGAAGGTTGTTCTTAGTTGTCTGCATACAGACAACTCATATTGTGAATTCAAGTTGTGTTGTATTTCAAGAGTCAGTCTCTAGTTAGCAACTTTTAATGAAATATCTAAATTGATTAATACAGGCATTGAAGAGACCTAGGGTATGGGTCCATACAGAAGAATACTAACTGTAAATTCAATAACAATTTAAAATACACGAGTAAATGCATAAATATCACAATTTGTCTAAGCCTGGAAACTTAAGAAAAATACCCAAACTTTTTAAGTTCTTTCCATATTAAAAAAAAAAAGAAGAATGATAGCAGTCGTTTCTTACCTTTTATTTTCACTTGGATTAAATGTGCAGTGCAAGATACATCACCTTTGTCTCTGTCGGCTGATTCCAGTCCGCATTAACAGCCTTCAGCCTTCAAACCTTCATCACTCTTTCTTTCCACCAAGTGTGCACACACAAGCGTATTTTGTGCAAGTATACCACAGTATACTCTTCACTTACAGTAAAGAGTACATTGTGGAGAGAGTGTAAGGAAAAGTATGTACAGCAAAGCACACTATTTGATTTTATTGCTCTCCTTTTGATGCATTTGTCGTCAGCTAATTAATTTCCAAGGTTTACATGTGAGGGAGCTGAGCTGCAGAGGATGGTGCATAGCAGCAGGTGGCACTCGTGTCAGTTTTGTGTCTGCGTGCAGGGTCATTGGTCTCTGAAGATGCATACCCACGACTCCGTTAGTAGCCTGTTATTTAATAAATCCTGTCCCACAACGAGTCATGTTTCTTGGCCACTGCCTGACTCCAGGTCAGACACGTAAAACTCCTGCATGCAAACAGCCTGCAGTCTCTGCTGCCTATCACATTCTCCATGCTGAAATTTCTGATAACTCATCACATGCAAAGCGCAGCTGAGAGGCAGGAATAGCTCACTCACAGTTTCCTTTCCTAACCGGTGTGCAAAGAGACATAAGGGTTAGATAAGACTAGGCAAGAGAGTTGGGAAAATACACTGTAGTGCAGGATGTATAAAATAAAAGGACACGAAGTCTGACTTTCCTTCTGGCCTTTGTGCCAGCGCATTACTGCACAACAGTTCATCTGTAGTGACAATTTCTTCTTGGGGCACAAATCTTATGACAGTTGTGTCGACCAGCTGCTGGACATCATCTTTCTTACTCAAAAGTAATCAATCACCACTAGTCAGCTGCTGTAAACTGTCAGAGAACTCATGATGATGGCAATAGGCAGATTTTTAGTCGCATGTCAATCACGCAGTAGTTTGACTGTGCCTTACAGCTGGATTCTGTGGCTGTTAGACTATTTTAACATTTCTTTGCTATGTAAGTAATGCCTGTGGCTAGAATGAAATGTGTCTTCTGCTTCCATGCATGCCAACCTTTTAAAAAAGAATCACTATATTTCATTTCTAATTATTATTATTTTAAGTGGTGGGCAAGGGCAACACTTGAACGGTGAGGTGTCTGAATACAGAATTTCAGAGTTCTTGCTGCTTTTGCCACCAAGAAAGATTCCTGTTCAAAAGTACTTGCATATACTTGTTTCCTCCCTTGTCAGTTGTAGCCTTTTTCCTGCACCATTTGCTTTGCAGATTGGATCACTGAAGTAATCCAAGTTTATTAGAGCATTTGTTTTTACCTGAGAGTTTGTTTTATTCCACCTTAATGCTGACAGAACAAATGTCACTGACATGTACCATGAACCCTTCTCCTCTAAAGCTTTCTCTCTTTGTTGGGAACTTATTAGCTGTCAAATAAAACATCTAATTTGTACACTTCACAGTCATGAACACAACATTTATTATCTTGGATTGCATCTGTCTTTGCAGTTTCAATCAGTTGTGGGTAAACCACAGCCTTGTCTGCGTTGTACCTGAAACCAAAGGGTAGGAATTGGTACAAAGCAAGAGCAGTACATTAGCAGCAGCAGTAGTGGTAGAAAATATAGTAGTAGTACTTCAGAATGGTTTTGAACATGTCCTGTATCATTTCTGGAGAACAAATACACAGATACATGAAAGTTGCATCTTTCAATAAATCCAGCAGTTAGAAACACCCACACAAAGGCAAAACAGTCCATGATGCCTCAAGTCCTGTTACCTTTAAGATGAATGTATGGTAGCTGTGTTTTCTCTTATGGATTATCTTTTCCAATACATTTAAAGATGAAGAGTTGAAAGTTTCATTAGTCTTAACAAGTCACTTTAATTAGAATATTATATTAGAACTACATGCTTTCATCAGGACTGTAGTGACTGGTAATGCATTGTACATTAAACTTTGTCCTGCTGACTTTGCTTTCAAACCAGGACCCACAGCTACACTACTCAAGGGTCAGAGTTTATTTGGTCTAGGTTACAGATACAGCATTCTTAGGTTTAGTGAAAAAAAATCCAAGCAGATACTTTTTTCTTAGAAACAGGTAAGAGGAGAATCATCAGCAACTGTTCCAGTCCAAGCAAATTCCATTCTAGGTAGTGTTATATGGGAAGCCTCTAAGGAAGCAACCATTTGTTTTAACTTAAGAATTTATAAATATGTCACAGTATCTCCCTGCTGCCAGTTCTTAGAATGCAGCACTGTTTGCCTAGGTGTTTTGAAGAAGGATTAGTTGTACTAACAACCTCACTTGTGAGCATTCTTTCAGAAAGCAATATATTCTGTGTAACCTGAGAGGGAAGTGGATCTTTCAGACAGGCAGACTCCAACATCTATCCTGTTACCACAGACTGTTACAGGAAAACGAGAGTACCACTCACATGCAAAGATTCTAAATACATTTTCTCTGCCTGTGCTCTCTGAAGAAGAATTGGTAGGAAAAAAGGAAGGACAGGAGTAAAAATTATACTTGAAATTAAAACTGCAGCACTATCATGAAGAGCAAATTATTTTCCCTGGAATCCCATGTTACTACCAGGGATCATTGCCTTACCTTTCATGAAAGGTGTTGCCTGGTACCAGTAGTATCATCTGTCTAGCAGTGGTCTGTAGCAGAGACTCAGGGAAAGCACAAGAATGCAGGAAGTTGTCTTGATTTATTTTTTATTGCAGAATGATTTTCCAGCCTCCAGCAGCTTGGGTTTCAGAGGCAGTGTCTGTAATTTAGGTTGAGCTTTTTTCATGTTGTTCTGTGTAAACTGAACAGTGTCACCAGAAAGGAATTCCACATCTTACTATGTAATTGTGTGACCTGTAGCTGACTGACTTGTTTTGAATGTGCCTCCTGTTAATTTTAGTTGATGACCTTTACCTCTTGCAGCAGATGAGGGAGTGAACAATCTTGCCCTAGTAACATTTTTCATGCCTTTCAGTTATTTCTTTTCCACACTGAAGAATCCTGTTCAATCATATGGAAGCTTCTTGTATCATGGCTCATTCTTACTGCCCTTCTCAGGGCCTTTTGCAGTACATTAAGGTAGGGACACCAGAACTGCATTTGATATGTTAAGTTGCAAGGGCATAGTGGCTATATAAAGAGGGTTCTTCAGAAAGCATTGGCAAGAATAGCCACCAGTGAAACTTTAGTACAACATCCAAGAAAAAAGGCTCAATTTTCATCTTTCCTATATTGAGCGAATGCACAACCTTGATTTCTTTCAATTCAAGTGCTTTAGAAGCTATCTGAAAAATTTAAGCATGACTTCCTTATATTGATCTGTGCTTGTTCACATTTAGAATAGTCTGTTTATTTATTTATTTCGCAAGTGGAGGGAAGGAATGGGTAAGAGAAAACATTAAATTCTGTGTTGGGTAGGATGGCATTAATAGATTGCTGTTTCCAAAATATGTGGTTACTGACTGAAGATCACTCGGTCATACAGAGATACTCCCTGATGACTAAATGGAACTTCTTTTGTTTATGTACCTGTTTCAGGGCTTAATTCTCCCCAAAGTGAGGGAATGGGAGCAAAACACATTCAGTTGGAGGTAAAAGATGCCTTCCCTGACTTGCATTCATTCCATCACAGAATCTGCAGAACTGGTTCTGTATAGTTTGTACCCAAGAATGAAACTAGAATGACAAGTGACAGAAGATTACATGAAATACTGGAACTGCCCAGCCTGGATACTGTGGATTCTTCATGAATACCTATAGGTGATTTGAAATGTTGCATGAACAGTTGACTTCTGTTGTCACAGTTGTTACAGTTCTGAGTACTGTAAAGTCTAACAATAACTGTCTGAGCAACACACCTTCAATTAATGTGTAAGTCCATCAAAACTTCTTTTCCCTATGTTCTAGAACCTGAACATTTGAGACACCAAGTCAGAAAGGTATTTGGCCTTTATTCCTACTTTCTTGTAAGATTGAAACTGTCCAACAGAAATTCCTGCTTTTAGAGTTGCTTTGTAAGCACAGGAGGAAGGTCCATCAGGGACAATGATGCAGCAGTATCGCTTCTTTCATCTGAACAATCAATTCCATATAGAACTGCAAGTCATGGCTTCCCATGTGTTTGAAATTTATGCTAAAACTCTATTTGTATTATAATTTCAGAACCACAGAAAAAGTTTAAAAAGAAAAAATCCACAAAGCCACGAAAAGACTCACCCTAATTCTGACCTGACTTTCACAGAGTAATTACTTTGTTAGATCGTTAAACCAGAATCATTTCTCTCCCTGCATCTTAGCATGAGCTAACTATTGTTCTTGTTCACTGTTCAAAAACCTTTGATTAGTCCTAATGAAAGCAATGCTTAAAACATGCCGTTATCTTCCTGTCTTGATGTAGACTTAGGTTTTTTAATGAATACTGTGATTTTATTGAGACAGCATTGTAGATGTGGTGCTGAGGGGTATGATTTAGTGGTGTGGCAGTGCTGAGTTGAAGGTTGGACTCAATGAAGTGAAGCATCTCTTCCAGCCAAAGCAATTTTGTGTTCAGTTTACAGTTCAGTTAGCTGTCTCTGTCCTGTGGAGACTGTATTAAATAGTCTGCTTTGGAAAACATCTGCTAAGTAGACTTGTTACAAAAGAAACGTTAGAAAACTGTATTACAGTTTCATAATGTTTGTAATTGATCCCTGTGATAAACCAAGGTATCATGCAGGTAAAGTTTGGGCAGTATGTTAAATATACGAGGATACAGTTCTTCAGTTGTACTAAGCTCACTAAGCAAAAATAAGAGGTAGTAAGCTCACAAAAAGCCACTAGCTCTGTTGTAGACAGCATTCAGTCACCACTCATTTTTGTAGCATATATTCTAATTTTAATGAGTAGGGATTACTTGGACATGATCTCCTTGATCTTTAAATGTCAGTGTAGTTGAAGGGTTGCCTTTTTGCTTTAAAAACCCCCTTCAGCACACTTGTTTATGCAGCTTATCTGCACTGTGTTCATTTGTTTCCACAAATAGGTGCAACCTAGGGCAGAGGTTCATAAGGACCGGTAGAACCAGTTTTGCTTTGCTTCCAGTGCTTCATCCTTCTTGAGAGCTCTGAATCTCTACAAACCAAGTTCACCTAACATACCACCATAAACAGCCAAACCTTTTCCTAGTCTTATGTGAGTGACAAATCATCCAACGTTGTAAGCTTCCTTCTTTTTTATTAACACATTGTTTTTCTGCTTAGAATATTCTGCAGTAAAGGTACGGCCCTCAGCCAAGAGAAAGGGTTAAAATAGAACCTCTGTTGAAACAGCGATACCTCTTCAGTTCATGCTTCTTAAAATATATCTAAGTGACCTTCAGTATTGTGAGAGTAGAAATGTCATGCTGAACTTTCTTTCTCCCTCTTTAAAAAAAGAAGTTGCTACTCTAATTAATCTCTTAGCCTAGGTTAATGCCATAAACAAAATGCACAACTGACTCCAATCAGCAGCAGAAACACATGCCTAGTAGTAGCTGTTGTAATTAAGCATTTTACACAAGGTTCCTCAGAGTTGCAAAGCTGGTGTTTGGTGTTTTGCAGATGAGGTGTTTCATATGATTTCATTAAAGTGAAAGTACATTTTTGTTAGAGATATGGGAGGTGTTTTTCCAAGAATTAGGTGTTGGCTACATTAATGTTTACAGACATTTTGCTCACATCAATTTCTAGCTCTTTTACTAACCACATGATGTCTTTAAAATGTTTACTATCTTGTCTGCTACACCAAAAAATTAGTCTGTAAAAGCTGGACTGACTAACTGCTTTGCTTCAGTTTTAAATGGCACATAAATTTGTTTTAAAAGACAACAACCAGTGGTTTTTTCCCCCAAACTAATTGTCTGTAAATTCTTGGTAGCATTAGAATTAATTTTCTCTCTGAGTGACAGCTGGGGAGTACCAGAACACAAACAGTCCCACCACATCCCAGATCTCACCTATGAGGATTTTATTTTAAAAGCTCAAATACACATACTTTGCAAATTTAATGTATGAAGTGGTGCCTTTACCTGGACTACATGATTCACCCAACAAACTTACATCATTGTTCATAAAGCTGCTTAAAATTGGTAAGCCAGCACTGACATAAGCTGTGGCTTTTTTTCTACAGATAATTCATATTAATTTAAGATACTGCTGTGTACATTGCTTTCCTAAACATTGTTATGGAGCTTAATTATTAACCAGAAGCATGCTAACCATACTAAAAAAGTAGAAAAGAGAATATTCCCTTTATGTTACCTGTCACAACAGTGTGCACATGCTGTATCAGCTTTGTATCAGCTGAAGGATTTACTGGTTGTTTCATTGGGTCAAAACACAGAAAACACAACTGAAAAAAATGGAATTACTCCACTGTGTAAGTCAGCGTGAGGAATCCTGACAGCATGCAAGCTGGAAAGAGGATGCAAAGCTGGAAAGAGAATGCGAAACACATGGACCCACTGTACTACTCAGATAAACCCTGTAGATCTTTTTAAGTGCAGAAAAAAAACACAACCTTGTCAGAAGGCAATTTTTCTAACTAGTGAACTTGGAGAATCCTGACCATGTTTTTTTATGGTGTTAGAGGTTTTGTGTGTGCTGTCCCACTAACCTGCCCTTGTTTCAGCCCTGATTGCGTTGGTCGCATTCATAGCCATGTATGAACTCACCTGATATCTGTAGTTAGTTCTAGCAGGCTGACATTGTGATCATAAATCCAAGGTTGAACAGGAATTTGGGACAATGTGGGGGAGCTTGTCGTGCTGCTATACCAAGAATTAACTTCATGGGACGCTGCCAAGCATTCACATAACTCCAAGTGTTAAATATGATTAGACAATAGTTCCTTCAGGGTCTCACAGCCTCATCAATCCATCCTCTGTGTCATCTAGGTCCTGTCTTTGATCAGGCAACGTGGCTAATGACAAACCTCTGAAAGCATGTTCAGTTCCCTTGTCTCAAAAATCCTGACAAACAAGCTTCCTCCATTTCCTGTTTCAGTATCACATAGATAATTAAAGTCAAGGCAAAGATTAATTAAGTAATTTATTTGCTGCTTCTACACAAATAAATATATGCTTCCTTGTTAAGCGTTGCTGTTAGAAGCTTGTGGCACCCTGAGACAGGAAATCCCTAAGAAACTATTTCATAGAGGGGTTAAAAAGCAACAAAGTAGTAAAGGTCCACTTGGAAAAACAAAAGCCTTCCTCTGCTGCAGCAGCCCAAATTTGCCCACCACCGAGTCCATAGAAGCTGTTGGTTCAGTGAAGGTCAAAGGTTTTGTTGTTGGTACAGCAGCTGATGGGCTGTGAGCCTGTTGGTCTGTAATGCTGAGCAGAACAAACTGCCGTGCATGGCTGGCATGCGTCACAGAGCCCTGGGGTTTTGCACGGGGATTAGTCTGTCTGTATTTGGAAACGCCCTCAGCTGCGCCTTGTGCTGCTATATTAGTGTTTTACAAGCAAGAGAAATTTTCTTTTGCTTCTGCACCTCCTCCTGCGAAACCCTCTGGTAAGTGAACACAGCCTCTGTCAACAGTGCTGACTCTTAAACCAAGGTTTTGAGCCAAGGCGTTATTTAACAGTTGTTTATTGTGATAAACTATATTTTAAAAATAAAAATGTTGTAACTTGCAACAGCACTGAAAGAATAAATATACTGACAGTTTTTTATTGAACAGATTAATTCTACTTCAATGTTTCTCTACTACTAGAGTAGCCTCAGGGATGTTTATTTTCAGAGCGACATGGCTGTGCACCCTGCATGTCTGCTTTTATTTGTGTACAGCGGGAATAGAAAACGGCACATAATACAGCAGACCAATTCTTAAAAGGATTCGGTTGGTTTTTGTTGGCAGCCTGTATGCAAGCCCTGCGTCTCTGGACTCTGCTTGCCACCTATGCTGTTGCAGTAGGACAAAATCAAGGACAGAAGAATCAGGAGTGCCCTAAGCTCAATGCACAGGTACTCTCCTTTAAAAGCACAAGAGGAAACGCTGTTCATGTGTTTTCTGTGAAAGCGCTCTCTCTCCGGATTTATTTGTATGGGTGTTTTGGGTTTGTTTTCCACACTAAATATCAGAATCCAGCACATCAAGTACAAGCATTTAAATAATTAAACAAGGAAAAATTAATTTTAGCAAGCATTCTGTTCCATTTCTTAAAATAAGCAGTGAAGCCACTTGCAGTTATTTCATATAACCTTTGCTGGGTATCTAATTTGCAACGTGTTATTAAGCCACTGTGAAGATACTCAATGTTCTGTTGTTTCATTTCCATAATAACATGTGCCTGTTTATTTTTTAGATAAGTAGACCTAAGGCTACTCTTTGGCACAACTACCAAAAGTACTCTGGTAATTACTTGTTGTTAAGGTTTTCTTACTGTATTTCTGTTTATATTATATGAATATCAAACACAGTTTTGTTTTGGCAAGTGTAAATCATTAGATGTCTGTACTGAGTTCAGGTTATGCGGGTGGACTGCGTGATCACTAGTGCAGTTCTCATGACTAGCTGCACATAATGGACTGACTGGTGTCCAGCAGTTTTTAATGACCCTGTCCAAAAGATGAGCTACTCACAGCTGAGGCTGCTAAGAGAAACCTCTGCTGACCAATCCTCAAGTTTCTTGAATTAAAGCCCATCTTGCTTTATCCATACGTGAACAGAGGAGCATGTGTACCTATGTATTAGCACATACAGAAGGAGGAAAAGATATGCAGGAACTTGCATTCTGTGGTTGTTTCTATGGCTCCCTCTGCTTCCTGCAACTCCTGCAGTGCAAACAGCAGAAGTTGTATGAGGAAGCCTGCATACTTCTCACACTTTTTGGTAAGCTTTGTTTTCTAAAGTAAGTAGATGAAAATAATATTCTGTAGTAATCACACACACAAAAAAAAGGGGTGGCACAGAAGATATCAATTAATGAATGTGCCCCTTTTCTTTATCATTTCAGCAAACTTACTGTTTTCTGCCACCAAGACCAGTGAAACCAATTTTCTGTAGTTAGCCAGGGTATCGCCTTTCAGGTCTCTCACTGGTGCCATGCCCTTCCTGTCTTGGTACATGGCCATGAGTGAGTACATGTGATAGCCAGTCTCAGACCTTGGAACGGAGCATCTGCAGTTCCCAAAATAAATGTAATATATTCATTGTTTCTTCTCCTATACCTGGAAGCCATCAGCATAGACTAGAAATACTTTACAAATAATTGGATCCTATCCATTTTTTCACTTGGATTTGCACTTTCCTTGAGCAGACAAAACGAGACTCGTTCCTTCTCCATGCCAGCCTACTCCGCTTGTGTGTCCTCCTTATCAAAAGTTAATAGGTTTGGAACCTAGTCTAGGGTAAGGCAGGTTTACCAACAAGGTAGAAACCAGATATATGATGTCATAATGATATGACTGGAATTACATGACAGTAATCTGAAATGTTGTGGAATACTTTTAATACATTTTAATTGCGAGAATAGGAATTACTCAGAGTAACTGACACCTCACAAAGAAATCTGTCAGTCACTGAGAATTATAGAGAAGAATCACTAAAATTTTACCCACACATAAAGCAGGTGTTTTCTTAGCGGAGGTGTTCATGAGGCATTTGTCTTTGTAAAATCAGAACACCTTGTATTTACCAAATAGCGTAGGCTTATGAGGTGTCAGGGTACATACACTTCGCCCTGAGTTTTAATGGCCTCAGTCAAACCATGACATAGAACATACAATTGATAGCCTCTTAAATTACAGACAGTGAAATCAGAGTCATCCTTTATACAGTTTCCTTTTCTGTTGGACATTATTTTTAAATGCATTCTGTATTTTTTTGAAAATTACATTCTTGTTTTACTCGATAGGGGAAGGAAAATAGCTGTTCATTCTCCAGCACCAGTAGATTCAGAAGTTCAGTATAATCCTAACCAGCGAAGATGATCTGACACCTTGTACATACAATCAGTAATTAATTCCCTAGCAGAGCTGATGGAAAATGTTCTTCTATGGCAGCTGTGAATTCACCTAGGTGCCTGCCTTTCACTGTAAAGATTATCACAAGCTCTTGGTTTATAATCCAAGTCAGGCAGCATGCACTTAGGTCTATGCTGTCTCAAATAGCACGAGAATAATATACATAAGCAGCATCCAGACATGACATAAAAGCAGCTCTATGCTCCTGCTATCCAAATGTGTATAAGAAACTTCACTGCAAAGCTAGAATTCAATACTCACTTTCTAGGAAAGACTTTTTCTTAAACCCAGCTACACAGATGAATGCCTGTCATTTTCAGCACTATCCTTGTTGTAAGTGACCCGTTCTGTGGTTTGTAGGACTGGGAGATTTCCTAACCTGCGTGGATCCGGTAGTGAACAGTAGTTCATTCATCAAGGTATGACTTATAACACTGTCAGCTACAAAAGAATTTCCTGCATCCTTATTCCATTGTCTGCTATCACAAACAAGCAAATAGTTTTTCCCCTTCCGTAAGTTAAATGAAGCTGAACCTTTAAAATAATCCTTTTTTCTTTTTTTCAGTTTTGTTCTATTTACTTCTCTTTGAATGCTCTTTAAAACTTCACAGACTAGAAACTGGACTGTATTTGTGGCCATCCATAATCATTTAACACATTTCAAACAAAACACTAGCCTCGGGGAGATTTCAGTAACATGTAGATATCCTTGGTAGAAAAGCAACACTCTCCTTGCACTTTTATAAAACAGATAGTGGCACACCATCGCTGTGATGTCACCATGAAATATGAATTCTTTTTCCTATTCTGTATGTAGAAGCTCCTCCCTCTTAAAGCTCCCTTGCCTTTGTTAGGTGCTGTGATTTTCCTCTGGATGCTTCTCTAGATGTTTTCTTCCCAGTCAACTGGTGCAACAGAGTTTTGGGCCTTTGGAGAGTAGTGACACGATTCTGTTCTTAAGGAACAGAAGTACAAACGACATCACATTGACTGAACTTTCCTTATTAGTGTTTTTGCACTCCCTGTTCTTTCATCTGTTCTCTCCAACTTGAATCTGTCTCTTTCAACTCTGAGAAATGGAAAATAAGCAATAAAAAACCCTGCAACTAGACTGGGCAGAACTGTAAGACTCTGCAGACTATTTGCCACAAAACCTGGTAACTACTTATTAGAGAGTTTCGTTTAGTTATAATAAAGAAAAAACTGGAATAAATAATTGCTACTTAATGTTGGGTAACAAATACAAATATAGGGAACGAGTGATGGGGACCGGGGCTATTCTGACTAACCCTGTTTGTGCAACGCTTTATCATATGCCATATCCAAAGTGAAGATTGATAGTGCCCTGTGAGGCTGACACACTGTCTGGGTCATACTCCCTGCAAAAGTTGTCATTTCCCCCCTAAATTAAAATACTTTTCAACTGACTTGAATTCCTGTGTACAAACAAGATATGCACTAGAAATAGATGAACCTTTAAAACTGGTCCTGAACAGCCCTGTGGGTTTACAACATCAAAGCAGGAAGCTTTCATCATACTTAAAATCTTCAGTAGGTGATGTTAAACAAGGTATTGCTTAAGTATTTAGTAGAGATGTTTTTCCTTAGGTGGTTTCAGAAACTTGCAAAAGGCCTCAGTCTGAAAGAAAACAGTAGTAAGCAATCCAGCTCTCCTTGCACAGCCTCCGCATCTGATCTCTCCAGCTCCCTAACATCTGTTTAAATCAGTTACATGAAAATGTCTGTTGATTAGTACATGGCAAAGCAGATAATTTTTTAACTAATGCTTACAAAAACGCATTTAAGATTTCACTTGGTTTAACTTTTGCATTCCAAGTCTAAAAATACATACATAATTTGCCTCCTGACAAGCCAAGTTATTAGGTCACTCTGTTTACAATGAAAACAAATGACACAACAGAGTCAAATGACTGTGTCTTTCATTATGGAGGAGAAAGCCTTCTATACCCACCAAACGAGTGGTAAGGTTGCTGTTGTTTAGCAGCCCAGTAAACCATACAAATAAACATTCTGTTTATTTGCAGGAATAAGGCTTCTTTCTTTTATATTTATGCTTCTAGCATTATTTTGTTTAATATGCTGATCGCTAATATTTCATTCTGTGAAGTCAGATCTGCTGTTGATTGTGAATGAATAGTTCTAACTACTCCATAAAAGGATTTCTGACAATACGAGAGAACACTTTAATGGATATCTTTCAGGATTGTTGTTAACACTTTGTTAACCCAGGATATAGCTGGTATCTGGAAGCTAATCGGCTAATAAAAGCAGCAAGGCACCACAACGACACAGAAAACAAGGGTCTTGGTTTAGGAGGAACCACTTTGACAGAAAATGTCTTTGCCGCATCATAGAGCAGCAAAAGACAACCTTAAATTCTCCAAGCTGCTTCTTCTATGTGGAAGAAAAGATGATGCAGCAAGACTAAATGTAACATACAGCACCTTGTGCAGCTACCTATTTCTGCCTGGGAGTAATTTTGAAGAATAATTGGTCCATACCAACTGAATTTGAATAGTTCTCATTGTATTCTTGCTAACAAAGTAAATGTGTTCCAATTACTATGGACCGATTATCATAGAATCACAGAATGGTTGGGATTGGAAGGGATCTTAAAGATCATCCAGTTCCAACCCCCCTGCACAGGCA
>VZRI01001588.1:142112-179009 GCA_013397515.1 Upupa epops
CCTGGCCTTCAACACTGCCAGGTATGGGGGAGGTACCACTTGCTTGGGCAACCTGTTCCAGCATCTCAGCACCCTCACAGTAAAGAACTGTTCCCTCATGTCCAACCTGAATCTCCCCTCTTCAAGTCTTTAACCCTTTCCCCTTGTTCTCTCACTATGCACCCATGTCAGAAGCCCTTCCTCAGCTTTCTTGTAGCCCCCTTCAGCTATTGGAAAGCTGATAGAAGGCCACCTGGGAGCCACCTCTTCTCCAGGCTAATCAACCCCAACTTGCTAAGCTTGCCCTCATAGGGGAGGTGTTCTAGCCCTCTGGTCATTTGAGTTGCTCTGCAGAGTTCTGGATGCTGTGGTTTCAAGAACTTTATGGTTCAAGTGGATTGGACAGGACAACAGCAAGGATTGTCAGAAAATAAAGAAAACAGAGACTAAGCAAGATGTTCTGAGGGTAAAGACACTTGAACACTAAACATGGTTGAGGAAAGTGAGGAGTATGTAATGCAGGTGATTGAGGAATAGATTAGACAAGTATCTGCTGAGAACAATGTAGCTGTAGTATTTTGCTCCTACCTGAGGGCAGAGGAGATTAGAGCTGATAGGTAAAGTTTCATCCAGCTCCTCCTTTTCCTGACACACAAGTAGCTTTTCCATTGCGAAAACATGTGTTTGCAAGACTTGAAAATGTCCTTGTTTTCTTCAATTATAACCGAACTAATCTGATTTTAAGTCGGTTGTTACTAATAAACACAGGCCTAATGGCATCAGGAGCAGGAAGAGTGTTGTGAGACTTATTAGCAGCTGGTGATATAAGAACTCTGATTCCCACCTGGAAACAGAAGCTGGTTTGTGTTTGGGGGGTATTTTGTTAGTTGTGTTTATTTAATTTCAGCAAAGACTACCCTGCTGAGCAAAAGGAAAGGAAACCTGAATGATCGGAATGTGAAAAACACAATTCTTATCATTCACCATCTCTGAAGTTCTTTGTACACAGAATAAAATGTACTACTCCTACATGCCCGTGGAGGCGGGTGGCAAATGTCCGATGCCTTTGCTTTAGGAAGAGTCCACGCATTCTTAGAAAAAACCACTACATTGGGAAATTTCTGTCAATAAGAAGCTATTTCACCATCCCTGCGGGGTTAAAGAAAAACTTCTAGAGCAAGCAGAGACTTCCATAGGGAGCTGTTGTTTGGGAAAGGGTAGAGGATGTTTGTGGGATTTTCTTGTTCTTTTCAGCATTGATCATAGTAGTCAAGAAATATTCTTCATTCGAGAGGAATATGTGATGTGATAACGTGTTATTTCACAAATATGCAGTAAAATAGGTAGTGGAAGATGATTGCTGGCCTGGCTAGGGAGCAGGAATTACTCTAGAGCCTTGTATTAACACACACAGCTAAACAGCAGGTATCTAAAACCAGCCTGTCTTTATCTGTCTTAATACTTCAAGGGCTTATTAATTACACAGAGAGTTAGTTTTAAGGTCCCAGTGACATACTTGTACCACAAGGTGATTCTATGTGTCCTGTTTCTATACAGTATTCCCTTGTAGCCTACTATTTTCTTGAATGTGATTGTCAGCTTATGGAATAATTTGATTTAGGAAAGGAAATGAAAACAGATGCGGAAAGCAAACAGAACCATATGCAGCCATCAGCTGCAATACAGCCAAACTATTTGCTGGTTCTTCTGACTCTTAACTTGCCTTCCTGTCCTGAGCATGCCTTGGTGTGAAACTGTTGAAAGATGTTGAGAGCTTCCCCTCTGAAGAACAGCAGGTATTACCTAGTAAGGGTTCATCCATGAGTGTACTTCTCTCTTTGTTCCTTGCAGATGCCAGAATTCCAGAAGAAGACTGTCCATATTAAGGACCCAGCGAGAGTAGAAGAGATTATTTGTGGCCTCATCAAAGGTGGAGCTGCCAAACTCCAGGTAAAGACAGCAAAAACTTGTAACCAGTTTGAAATGAAAGCAATTGCATCCCTGTTCTCTGTGCCAAAAGAAATGTAAGAAGTAGATATATAGAGGAAGTCCAGAGTAAGAAATCTCCCACACTTAGACATCTGTTAACTGTTTTAATAGCCCTTGTGGATTCAATTGTAACTCAGCCACAGTGATTAAGTAAACGATATAAACACATAAGCTTAGTGATTTCAGGAAGTACTCTGACCAAAGGAACTAGACAAACAGTTTAGTCAGGAAAACAGAAAATAAATTGGTGATGGGCTATTCTAGCCAACACACAAGAGTCCCACAGAACAGAGAGGTTTCTGTAACGCAGGCTACTCAGCTGCAGCTATTGTTGATCATTCACAGTTTCTAGCTATTCTTTATTTTGTCCCTCTGTGTTGTAAGACAGTTTTGCTTTTTCTTCCCTTAAATAGATTATTACAGATTTTGATATGACATTAAGTAGATTTTCCTACAATGGAAAAAGATGCCCAACTTGCCATAGTGAGTACTTTTTTTTTTAATACAGATTGGTTTGTTCATTCTTTTTAGTTTTTCCTAGACTTTCATTTTCTATACAATTTATTCCCTAATATGTGAGATTCTGTATTAACTTGTTACCTGTACATCTTAATGAAGAGGTATTCTAGTGACTGTCTGTACGTGGGGTTATGGAAACGTGTATCATGTAATCTGTTGTGTAAATTACAATGAGTTTGCATTCACAATTAAAACATGGGCGTTCTGAAGTATGTTAGTGGCTAGAAATGGTAGGGTTAGCTCTTACTAGAGAATTAACTTCTATGAAATAATTAACTTACGAATGAAGCGGGAAGCTTAAGAGACACATGTTGCCCATGATGATGACAGAAACAGTTCATCTCAGGAAACACACAAGAGAGCTCATAATTGTCCTTTTAATTCAGAGAGGAGGGGAAAGACATGTTGATGCTTATGAAGAAAAATGTTGCTTTCACTGGTTGCTGGTAAGAAAGGTCTGAAAAAACAGTGGTCATCAAACATTGTCATCTGTGCCACGCACAGTGTTGCAAAGCAAGGGAAACTCTGCCTGGTTTAACACTCTCTCTTTTCACCCCCAGACATCATTGATAACTCTAAGCTCATCACGGAGGAATGTCGGAAAAAGGTAAACAGAAGACCTGACAGTTGCTGGTTCATTGTATGACACTACTCCCTTAGGTCACAGATTCATAGAATAGATGTGGATGGAAGAGACCTTCAAGATCATCAGGTCTAACCTTTTCCTAGCCCTGTCATCACCACTAAACCACATCCTGTGTGTTCAGGGGATGCTTCCAAGCCCGTAAAGCTTTCTGAGCTCTCACCAACTGCAAGGCATCCCATCACAAATAGAAGCAAACAGAAAGACTTGCAGTTTTGATAGTAGGCTGCAACTCGGTTCAACTGCATGCACTGTTTCTTCTTAGATATATTTGATATCTCTTTCAAAGAACATTCCAGATTAATGTAACCAGAATGAGGAAAGTGTTGGGATCGTTTAGATCAAATGCCAAAGTTGTTTTATAAAAATCCTTTAACCATCTGATGGTTCTTCCCCTTCAGTTACTGCAGCTGAAAGAAACCTATTATGCTATTGAAATCGATCCAGCCCTCTCCATTGAAGAGAAATACCCATATATGGTAGAATGGTAAGAGGCGTTTCCCATCTTCCTGTTATCCTAAAATTAGATGAACTTTTAATGGCAGTGATTAGCTCTTAGTTAATGCATTAATTAAATTGATCTCTTTGAGCATTGTGCAAAGCCTGCTTTTGCTTCACTGTTAATGAGCAAGAATTAACCACACGGGATGCTTTTCATCAGGAGAATTAATGAAAGGTGAATCTGAATTAGGCCAGGTTCGACCCATTGTTTTGTCTCTTCTAGGTACAACAAATCTCACGCACTGCTCGTTGAACAAGGGTTACAAAAGGATAAGTTTGCAGAGATTGTGAGGGAGTCTGACGTTATGCTGAAGTAAGTTCCTTTCCATGTGAATGCTACTGTGAATTCTTACTGGTTGTTGCAGTGGAAGAGGGTGCTCTGGTTTGAAGATTGGCCAAATTTTCAGGTCATTTTGTGCTTTTATGCAGAAAATGCTTTTTTTTGTATAGAGACAGCTTTCCCCATCAGTCCCCTGGGGCAGGGACACTGTAAGAGGGTGTGCACTTCCACATACCACTCTCTTGGCAGTCAGACTGTGAGGCAGAAGCTTGTGGGTGTCTTCAGCCCTCCGCCCACCCCAGCGGAAGGCCAGGCCTGGCCTGGCTGTCATGGCCCTGCAGCCAGCCCTTACCTAGCATGGTGAAACCATGCCTGGCACCAGCTCCCCTTCCCTGGGGGCTGGAATGCAGAGTGAGCTGAGCCCCTGGACTGATCCACGGGTCCTGCCCACCAACACTGGAGGCATGGCACGCAATTCAAAAAGTCAGAAAAGCCAGACGGGCTCTTCTCTGCAGCTGGGCAAAGCCACCACTGTTTCCTGCCTCCTCAACAGTGCTGCAGGCTGATCTGTTGGCCCCAGCCCGGCCTGGCCCAGCTTTGTTAAAGCAAGAACAGAGCAGCTGCCCCCTCCACCCCCACTGCAACTTGGTTCTGCCTTTGAAGATGCCAGGGAGGTGGTGAGCTCTTAACCATTTCCCTTCCTTGAACTGTAACACTTTGGGAGAAGGAGAAGGAGAAGGAGAAGGAGAAGGAGAAGGAGAAGGAGAAGGAGAAGGAGAAGGAGAAGGAGAAGGAGAAGGAGAAGGAGAGAGAGAGAGCCCTGGAGAGGACCTCTTAGCCATGGCAGCCATGCCCTGCTTGCCACAACAGCAGGGCCCTATGTGATCAGCACCATGTTGCCCCTACCCTTAGCCACAGAGCAGACACAGATGCTGTATCTCAGCTCTGCCACTGAGGAACTGGAAAATGCTGAAGGAAGCAGGAGAAGAGCAGCCCCAGGTGGGCGTCTGAAGGTTCCTTCCTGCTTGGCCAGACTTCTTGTGCTAAAAAAGGCAGATGGGACTGTTCACTTAAACTGTTGGCAAGCAGAAAGAGTCTGGGGTTCTGAACTGTATGTTCCTGCATCTGAGGTGCTGCTGCAGCCTTCAGTCTGCTGCCCAGGTCATGTTGTGAAGAACCCCCAAGGCAAGAGGGGAGAGAATAAGTCAACGTGTGGTCCAAACCATGCAGGGGAACCCAGCATCTGCAGACTACACCAAGTGAATGGTTGGGAAAAGGCCTTTTCCACAAACATCATGTGAGAGGACCTCAGGAGCCCTCCTGAGTCCTACGGATGGAGGGGGTGGCTGCATCCCCCTCTGGTTAGGGTATGCTCTTTTTCCCAGGGCTCTAATCTGGAACCAAAGACCAATACATTAGATGCCTCCCACTTTTCCCTGAGTGTGCACTGGCAGTGTGACAGTTCCTGTTTGTTGTTCTGAGGTTTTACTTACTTGGGTATTTTCCTTCATTGCCTGTTGAATTCTCTGTGAGAGCTCGCTGCTGTGCTTGGTCTGCACGCCCCAACCCAGGACCGAAGTAGACATTCATTTTAGACCCAGGACAGAGGGAAAGAAGAGGCAAACGACCCCCACATTTCTAAGAAGGCAACACCTTTGTCTCGGAATACACAGCGCCGTTCATGTTCCCACTTTGCTGATGCATTGCAGCTGAACGCCTGCGCCGATGACACTGTGCAGAGATGTGGGGCTGTTTTCTCAGTCAGCACGCTCACAGGCTGCGCTCTGGTTCTGTGTACTTTCAGTCTCTGGATTGCCCTGATGACTGTTCATTGCTTCTTTTTAAGGGAACGCAGAGTTCATCTTGGCTCCTTTTTAACAAACATTCTCTGTCATATTTTGTCTGAGATAAAAACACAACAACTTGAGGAGTGTTTTATGTGTTGGATTACGTATTCTTCTCCCCCTATGGCTAACAGCAAATCTAAAAGCCAGCCAACTCCTTTCTTTTAAAAAGAGATGGGAGCCACAGCACATGTTAAGTTCTCCAATATGATCCAGAAACGTTGGACATCGGAATGTCAGAGCTTGTGTTTGTTACGCTGTCTGAATTCTGACCTGTCATGGAGCAAACAGACTGTGTCTGCCACTTGGAAACCCTAAATCCGTGTGGGTTGAAGCTTCTTTGCAGGCTAAAATTCTTCCCAAACTTGGATGATAATCCGTTTCTAAATGTAAAATTCTGTCAACCAACATCCGTGTGGTGAAAGTGCAGTAGCAGTATGGTCTTGCTCCGGGAACACTGGACCTGGATTTGTTTGGGCACTGACAGATCTTAGAGTAAAGAGGAAAAATAAAGGTTTCCAGGATGTAAAAATGAAACGGAACTGGGTTCGCAGTAGTAACCCACTAGGAAGTCAACTGCTTAATCAAGGAAGACTGAAAGGGGATGTGCAGCCTGGTAGTAGCTAGACAGAGAGTTCTACTAATTGCTTACTGGCTCTGGGATGTTTTTAAGTCTGTAAAACTTAACCACATAGGGGTTTGGGGGCAAAAACCCTATACAGACCAAGAACCAACAGCTTGATGTGACCATCGTGCCTTGTGTCAGGTTGATGGTTCTGGCTAACGTGAAAAGGTGAGGTGAAGGGAATAAAGTGCAGTGTTCAGGGAAAAGTAGTTGTCTTTTCTGGAGGTGATGTGAATGTCTTCTGACAACCCAGACTTTCCTTTCTTGCTTTATTTACGACTCGATTTGTATTTACATTCTGTGTTGCAGAGAAGGGTACGAGAACTTCTTCGATAAGCTCAGTGAACATAACATCCCTGTGTTCATCTTTTCTGCTGGGATCGGTGACATTCTAGAGGAAGTTATCCACCAGGCTGGGGTGTACCATTCCAATGTCAAAGTGGTCTCCAATTTCATGGATTTTGATGAAAACGTATGTATGGAAAAATAACATGGTCATCAAACACAGCTGCCTGTGGGAGTTAGGAGCTGCTTGCATACCCCCCAGTATGAACCTGTCAGTGCAACAGGTGGAGCCATCTCCCCTGTCGTATGGGCCAGGATTGTGTACTCAGCTCTCCAGAGTGGCAGAAACTCGATTAAACACCATGAGCAAGGGGTGACTGAAGAAGAGAACTGATCCTTTAATGATGCAGAGTCACAGAATTATTGAGGCTGGGAGAGACCACTGAGATCATGAAGTCCAGCCCATGACCTGACACCATGATACCAGCTAGACCATGGAACTAAGGGCCACATCCAGGCTGTCCTTAGAGCACCTCCAGGGATGGTGACTCCACCACCTCCCTGGGCAGCCCATTCCGGTGTCCAGCCACTCTCAGGAAAGAACTTCTTCTTAATGTCCTGTCTAAACCTTCCCTGACACAGCTTGAGGCCTTTTTCTCTCGTCCTCTCATTAGTAATTTGGGAGAAGAGGCCAGCACCAGCCTTGCTACAACCTCCTGTTAGGTAGTTGGAGAGAGCAATGAGGTCTCCTCTCAGCCTCCTCTTCTCTAGACTAAACAACCCCAGTCCCCTCAGCCGCTCCACACAGAGACCCTTCCCCAGCCTCGCTGCCTTTCTCTGGCCCCGCTCCAGCACCTCAGTGTCCTTCTAATACTGTGTTGCCCAGAAGTGGACCCAGTGCTCAAGGTGCATTTCAGGAGTGCGGAGTCCAGGGGCCCCATCACCTCACACTCAGCCCCATGCAGTGCTGCTGCTCCTTCTCCAAGCGGGGAAAACACATTCGTGTTGTTTATCAGCAGCTCATCTCACAGAGATTTTGCAGTTCAGCAGGAACTGATCTCACTCTAGACTCTGTCTCGTCTGCCTGATACTGGAGATGACTTTTGGTGTTGGTTTCACTTCACAGGGAATACTGAAAGGATTTAAGGGAGAACTGATTCATGTTTACAATAAACACGATGGCGCCTTGAAGAATACAGAGTACTTCAAACAGCTGAAAGACAACAGCAACATCATACTGCTGGGCGACTCCCAGGGAGACTTGAGTATGGCAGACGGCGTAGCGAACGTGGAGCACATTCTTAAGATCGGCTATCTCAACGATAAAGTAAGTAGCCTTATACAGGCTTGTAAGTTTTGATTGAGCTGAGGGAATTGGAGACAGGGTTCGTTGTAACAAGCTTCAGCTCTCAAACTGTTTGGTCCCTGATTTCTTCTTCCAGATTTCAAGCATTTTCCATTCATTTCTCACCTCAAGGGTTTTTTTGAGGAGTTAAAGTCAGAGGCTACAGAACTGACATCTCCTCAATTGCTGTAGCTGCTCCTGCTCCTGTCAGTACCTATCAGTTCTGATAGCTGAGCAGCACTGCCTTCTACGCAGATGTTGTGAGATGGCACAGAGCACGCTGTTCGCACTCAGAAGAGAGAAAACCTCTGCTGTCTGTGTCTGCCTGCCGGGAAGCAGGGGAAGTGGTTTTTCCTGCAGTACCTTTACATGCAGGCTCTGGGGATCAACGTGAGCTGGTAGAGCCTGCGGTGAGCGCGCACGCTTCACGTCAGGCTGCTGAATGTGGGAGAAAGGCTGTGCAATGACAGAGGGCTCCTGCAGTGATGAATTTCATGACTAAGTGGATCTTTATCCCCTTGCTGTTAGGTCGATGAGCTTTTGGAAAAATACATGGACTCTTACGATATCGTCTTGGTGAAAGATGAATCCCTGGAAGTTGCCAACTCCATTCTACAGAAGATCCTGTGAACCGCAGCCTCGAGTCACTCCATTCCTTCCAGGAGGCAACTGGACGGGAGATCACACTCGTGCTACCTTAGACGCGTTTCTTCCTCATCTACAGAACTGTTTAATTTAATTTAAACCTTCTACCCTCGTTTTGGTATTTTGAAAAGATCTGCTGTCCGCTGTCAGACTAGGAGCTCCTTTTATTGCTTTGATGCTGTTCTCTAAGGTTTCACACTCCTGTTACGACTAGATTGAAATAGGACTGAGAGAAGTGCGGACCTGGTGCCAGCGGGACACCGTGCTCCGCTGTCCTTTAATCGGGCCTTTCAGAGGAGCGTTTTAGGAAGAACATGGCTCTTTGGTAAAACTGAAGACTAAGCTTTCTGTGAAGAAGCAGCCTGCACGTTTGTGTTGCCTTCTCTCAAAGAAGAGTCTCCTCTGTAACCTGAAGGATCTTACTCCTGTGTGACAGACTCCCACAGAAAGTTTTCATACGTATATTTTTCTTTAGTAAAAAATGCTTTATTCACCCAACTGAGGCGACGTGCTGCTTCTTAACAGAACTCTGTGTCGTTTCAACGTCCTCTGTATCCTGTTTATTTACCCTCTGTGGAATGGGAAGGATGTGTTAACTTCCTGTACCTGAGGTAATGTTTCTCATCTCTTGGGGTGTGGTCATTAGATCGAGAGAGGTTCTCCTCCTCCTCCACTCTGCCCTGGTGAGACTGCATCTGGAATGTTGTGTCCAGTTCTGGGCCCCTCGCTTCAAGAAGGACACAGAGCTGCTCGAGAGAGTCCAGAGCAGAGCCGGAGAGATCAGGAAGGGAGTGGAGCATCTCCCTGATGAGGAAAGGCTGAAGGAGCCTGGTCTCTTTAGCTTGGAAAGAAGGAGACTGAGGGGTGAGCTCATTAGTGTTTATAAATATGGAATGTGGATGGGTGTCAGGAGGGAGGAGCCAGGCTCTGCTGAGTGGCACCCAATCGTAGGACAAGAGGCAACGGGTGTCAGCTGGAACACAGGAGGTTCCACATAAATAGGAGAAGAAACTTCACGGTGAGGGTGACGGAGTACTAAACAGGGTGCCCAGGGAGGTTGTGGAGTCTCCTTCTCTGGAGACGTTTAAAACCCACCCAGACTGTTCCTGTGCCACTGGATCTAGAGGATCCTGCTCTGGCAGAGGGATTGGACTGGATGATCTTTCGAGGTCCCTTCCGATCCCTGACAGTCTGTGGTTCTGTGTAACAACTGACAGTCTCACAGGTTAACAGCACCCAGTCACACCTTCAGCCCCTCGGCAGATCGATCCTTGTGTTCCACTTCCAGCCTGCTATTCCTTGGCAAAGTTCACACAGCTTGGCTAAACCAGCTTCTGGAGTGCTCAGCGAGCTGCTCCTAGCACAGAACAGCAAAGGAGGATCAATCTTGGATTTCAGAAGTTCATTTAGCCCATCTTGTAAAATCAAGTGTCCTTTCTACTCGCCCCCTACCCAGGAAGCACTGAAGGTCTCTCCAGGCTGCCTCTGGGCCACATCCACCCCCTATAAATTGCAAGCAGCGTCGCTTCCTTACGCCAGTTCAGTGTTTAAACAGCTCGGGAATCTTCATAGAATTAGCTGGGTTAGAAGGGAACTGTTTACCTCATCCAGCCCAACAGCCAGCAGCGAACAGGGACTCTTCAATTAAAGCAGCTTGCTGAGAGCCTCAAGATCCAGCCTGACCTGGATCGGGGATTCATTCTGCTACCTCTCTGGGCAACCTGGGCCAGTGTGTGACCACCCTCAGCATGAAAACAGTTCGTTTCAATCCCCACGTGTCCCTCACTCTGCACACACGACTGCAGTGAGACACAGGAGCCGCTGCGTGTGCATTCTGTCCTACCTGAAGGTAACACTCGTCTCGGGAAACAGCCCCTTCCCCTTGACCTTGACCAGCCGTCTACACTGTGACTCAGCAGCACCGGGCAGCTTCTTCCAGACTTGAATTCGTTACACCTGACAGACCTCCTCCGAAGGGCAGGATGCGGGTTAGCTGCCTCTCTCCTCCTCCACAGTAAGCTGCAATGCAATCGTCCCTGTGTTCCAGGCATGCTGGCAGAGGCTGGATGTGCAAAGCAACCACTGCTGCATCCTCACCAGCTGTGCCGGTGGGGAGCTGCTGGGCACAGGTATCTTCCAGAAATCCAGGCTCCATCTTAACAGGAGAAGACTAGGAGATGATCTCCTCCTCGCACGCTGTCTGCAGTCAGGCAGTGGTCTATTCCTGGCAAGGGGCAGCTGGGTCCCCAAAAGCAGGAGCCTTAGAAGCAGAAATCCCCCTAAGATGATTGAGGAGAGGACGGCATCTTGACTGCTTTGCATTTAAGAGCCGTGACTCGGTTGGCAATCACAGGGACAGGAGGAGACAGGAGCAGCAGCAGCCTCAGACCTGGCTTCTCCAAGAGCCTGTCAGCCACAGCCAGGAGAAGACAAGGGAGAGCTTGGGAGCAAGAGGGGTAGCTGCTGAGTCCGTGGCACCGAGAGAGCTGCTGTCTGCCCTCCCATTCACACAGACACAAGACCAAGTGCCTAGTAGCTGCGGCTGTGTGGCAGACAGAAGGACCAGCCAGCCCAGAAACACTGCACAGACAGGGCTGCAAGCGAGGAGGACTCACGGCCACGGGGCTGAGCAGGGGAGATGGTGCAGCAATAGGAGCTGGAGGATGAGCAGCCACCTGGGGTAGAGGGAGTCACAGACCAGGGCAGCAGCTTGGGGTGTAGCCGATACCCCTGAGGCAGCCAGGGACAGCAGCAGCAGCAGTTCTCAGTCTCCGTTTTGGGGTTTAGGCACCCAGAGCTGAGCTACTGTCCAGGTTTTGGGAGGCAGGGTTGATGGTTCTTGGGTTTGAAGTCCTTGGTTCTTGTCCTTCAGAGTTTTTTTAAACAACAGCTATTCTGGGAGTCCAAAAGGCAAAGGCCCTCTGAGAAACACCACGGTGTCTGGCCGGCTGCGCTGCTTACTCAGGGCTCATTACCAGCGCTACCTCCAAAGTTTACACTGCGCCCTCATTTTCCGTGTGCATGTGCATTTACCTTTGGAGTGCAGATAACACGCAGAACTCCACCGCAGGAGCAAGGTGGCCTCTAGCCACAGCTCCACAGCAGCGTGCTCCGGCACAGGTTTATGTCGTCCCAGGCCTTCCCCGCAACAGTGAAGATGGGAGCAGTCCTAGCTCTCCGTGGCCTTTCTAAGGAGTAGGGCTGCCCCATGTTCTCATCCAGTTTTCATCCGGATTTCACATGAACTCACGGATCTTCCCTCAGAATGTTTCCTCGCCCAAGCCTGCAGGACAGGCAGGGTATACCAGGAGGGTACTTCAGTCCACTCGAGCTCCCAACCCATCAAAATGAAACTGAAGCAGTAACAGTCAACCCTTTATTCAACAAAAAGCTCAGCTCTCCAACATTTAATGGGATCAAACTCAAAGCCCCAACTATTTCACTGCGTTTATCTCTAGCAGCCCTTATCAAACCCCAGTACAAAACGTTTCCACCCATGTGCTGGTTTTTAAACAGGAGGATCTCTGGGAGCTTCAAAAGCTGCACAGACAGAGGGAGGAAAGCACATAACCAGCCGTGGAGCATGAAATGGAAACGCAGCTCCGCTCCGCCTCACCTACGGCGGTGTCTCACTACGGGTATCTGTGCCCTGCACAGGGAGTGCACTGGGCAGGGGATCCAGTGGCCTTGTGGAAAAACACCTCTGCTCCGGAGTATTTTCTACCCAACAGCTGGCTGCACTCCCGGATCTAAGGGGTGGCTGCCTGCAGCACTGCCAGGCAGGCCGGGATGTTTGTGGACACAACCAGATGGGTCCGGTTCTTGATTTCATCACTGCCTTCGTGTCTGTTGGCTGTGCCAGACCGCTTCAACGTGTAAGCGCCCACAGCTTCCACCTCAGTCCCCGAAAGAGAAGACAGAAGGCCAACACAAAACAACTCGTATTCAACACTCACCACAACGTTTGGACCCCGTAATAACAACATTTCAAGACTAACAGAACTATAAATAAGGTTGCAGCTAGGAAGGGTTGGGAATCACCGATGGGAACGATCCTTCACCGGACCGGCAAGTGATGAGGTGACTCATTAAATACAAGACGGATGACAGCAAACTTTTATAAGGTCAGCTTCCCCCACACACACACACAGACACTCAGACACAACTCCAGGCCTCTCCACCTGACTCCACAGCTCATGGGAATTTTGCAACGGCAGAGCTATCGCTCGCGTGTTCTGCAGTTTGCATGAAACAGCTCTCGCTGGAGCTTGTTCAGTTACTAGGAAGAGAGCTTGAACCTTCTGAAAGGAACTGGGCTCAACAACTGACAGTTCTGACCGACTGTTTTCACAGGCAGTATTCTTCTGGTTCACTTTCTGCACACATGAAGGCTTCTGAAAACTCCAGAATGCACTCTGTAGGATTTCTCCCTGTCATCCATCCATCCACCCACCCATCCATCCATCCATCCCTCCATCCACCCACCCATCCACCCACCCACCCTCCCACCCTCCATGTGACTGTGTTTGTCCAGTGAGAACTTTCAATCTTCAGCCCAACGTGGTCCACAGCCCCACGGATCCATCCGACCACGCAGCCTGCCTCGAGGCACTTCCCCCTTACCTTAACGATTTCAAGCTCTTCCCGCGTCACCGACGGAGCAGCACACAGGCACAGGCAGGCACGGGCTGTCCATCAGAGCGCTCACCGTTCAGAAACAAGCTTGCCAAGACACCTACCGCTACACATCCCAACAGCAGGGCAGCTCAGGAGCCTTTCCTCTCCTCTTTACAGTTCGTCGTGCTCCTCTTTGACCTCCTGGTCCTTCAGTTTGAACTCTTCAGCAGTCACCTTCCCGTTGCCGTTGCGGTCTTGATTGGTGAACATATTTTTAACGATTTTTTCAAAATCAAAACCAGGAGCAAGTTTTCCTTTGCCAGAATCAACCTGGGCTTGAATGTACTCCGAGAACTAAGGGGAGGGAAAGGAGGAGACAAGAGCTCATGACGGAACCAAGAACCGAGGATTACTTACAACAGTAGCCCCATCTGTTGTGGAACAGTCAGCATCTCACTGCTTCTTCCTAAGCACGCGCGGAGGTACCTACACTTACACACAAGTTACTGTCCCACAGGTTACAACCTCAATTGGGCTTGCCAGGACAGACGCCAGAGGTGTAACCACTCTTTGTGGATCTCAGCAGGGATCTCCTCGCTGATTCCAGCGGGTCCTGGACTCAAAGCAAGAGTTAGGTCGATGAAGAGAGTGACATGGGTGTCTTCATGACCTGGATGAGGGGATCGAGTGCACCCTCAGTCAACACAAAGTTAGGCAGCAGTGTTGATCTGCTTGATGGTAGGGAGGCTCTGCAGAGAGATCTGGGCGGACATCACCGCCATGAGGTTTAACAAAGCCAACTGCTGGCTCATGCACTTCAGTCACAACAACCGCCAGCAGTGGTGCAGGCTGGGGGAAGAGTGCCTGCAGAGCTGCCTGGTGGAAAACGACCTGGGGAAGTTGGTTGACAGGCAGCTGAACAGGAGCCAGCAGGGGGCCCAGGTGGCCAAGAACACCAACAGCATCCTGGCCTGCATCAGGAACGGTGCAGCCAGCAGGAGTAGGGAGGTGATGGTGCCCCTGTACTCTGCACTCCTGAGACTGCACCTTGAGTACTGGGTCCAGTTTTGGGCACCACAGCATCAGGACACTGAGGTGCTGGAGTGGGGCCAGAGAAGAGCAACGAGGCTGGGGAGGGGTCTAGAAAACAGGCCCTGTGTGGAGCAGCTGAGGGAACTGGGGTTGTTTAGTCTAGAAAAGAGGAGGCTGAGATGTGGACAGCAACAGTCACATCCCACCTCACTCATCTCTACTCTTCTCTGCTAGAGAAGAAGTGGAAGTGAACCTGAGCAAGAAGAATAAGAAGATGGAGAGGGAAGGAAGCAAAGAGGAGAGAGGGGGACAGAGGGAGAGAAGAGTGCTAGGAAAAGGGAAAATAAGAGTTTGGTTTTAACCCACTGGATGGGAAAACACTCCAACGCATCTCACCCTGGTTCACAGTTCCTGGAGCACTGCAGGCAGCACCGCTTGGGCGAGCAAGGCCAGAAACCAGAATGATAAAGGTGCCAAGACTTGAGAACAAGGAAATAGATCTCCTGAGTTAAGAGAAAACAGAGGACAACCTCAAGAAGGCTGAGGTTTGCAGATACAGCATGACAAAGGCAAGTAGCCAGTGACATCCCCACACTGCAGGAGGAAAGCACTCACTCCTTGTGGAAGGTGTGGCTTCAGGCACTGCCAGGCTCCAGACAGCTCCTGGACACACTGCTGCAGGCTCAGCTCTGCCTCTTCACCATGAGCGTCCACTGAACAGACAGAGAAGGCTGATACAGAGAGGGGTTGTTGAATAATAACTCTGCCTCTTGTGTCCTAAGTATCTCCTAGTGGCCAAGGAGACCCCCGCAGTAGATGATCTTAAGCAGCGCTGCCACTCAGGTGTCTCAGTTCTGTGTGGTAGTGTGACCACTTTTCTCCTCAGTGACACTGTCTCTTCACCCCACAGAGGAGACAAAATCCGTGATGGATTCCCGGAAGGAGAAGCAGAGAGACAGGGAGAAAGCGAAGGGGGGAAGAACAGGAAAGTCAGAGGGCAGAAATGTTCTCCAAACCCAAACTTTTATGCAGAAAACACATAAACTAAACTTCCATATTCTGCTTAGCTTTTCAACCCACCGCGTTCTGTATCTAGAGTTAAAGAACCATGTTTGAACTGACTCACTGCTGTCCTCTTGACAACAGACACCACATCAGAAGTAGAAGAGGAAGAGAAGAGGAGAGGAGAGACCTCTGCATCATCGCTGACAGGAGAAAACCACTGAAGTCTTTTAATTGTTTCCACTCACCTCCTCCAGAAGAACCTCTCCATCATCGTTCTGGTCTATTTCTTCAAAAAGATTGGGAGACACTTCCCCGTTCCATACAAACATGTAGCCTTCAGGCAAGCCAGACACCAGTTCCATCAGTTCGATGTCAAAAACTAACACAGCACTCCCAGGCACTTCTCCTTCTGTCACAATAAAAGGCAGAGAGGGAGAGTTACCCTCTCTTACGCTGAAGGCTGTTATTTCCTTGCAATCCAGCATTACACCCCTCTTCCTGCTTCACCAAGGTACAATCCCCAAGCCCAGCAAACCTCCCTGAGGTGTTCAAAAGGGAAGGGAAGCTTCCTAACCAAACTGCAGCTGTTTTTTCACTTGTAAGGGTAAATCTGTGACTGATCTGGAGTCTCTACAGCCCCTGGCACTTCCTCCATTAAGCTTGCGGTGTGACTGCCTACCAGACAGCCTCAATGAACCACAAACTGTTCTGGAGCCGCCCAAGAACAGCACAGTTCCGACCTTGGTGATCTCCCAACTGACTCCGTTCCCTCAAGTTTCAGACTCGGAACACCAGTGACAACCAAACGTACTGGGATATGAAACTTCTCCTCCCTTCTGTGTTGTTAGCAGGAAACGTCCCAGCCTCAGTGCCTCCAAGCAGAGCAAACACAGTGAAATGTGTTTAGGCCAGGATGTCAACACCACCGTAAGGGCTTCTCGTCTCACATTCAGCGTGGCTTCTGAATTTGGAGTTCTCTTTGACTGTCTGAAGGTATCAGTGCTGAACAGCCCCCTCCAGTTTTCTTCCCTCAATACTGTGTCGCGTGTCCCTGTGTCTACATCCCTCTGAAGCACCCGAGCGCCTGGAGCCTTCTGTTTTGACAAAGTGGAATTACTGGGGTGGGGGGGAGCATGTGCTGCCTATTGTACTGGGATGGTCTTTCTCCTGGCCGTGGTAACAGCAGGAGTTGAAACAGAACACAGACAGCAGCTTCATTTCGGTGGAGAATTCTACATGATGAAATGAAAACCCCTCAAAAGCCCCCATCCAAGCAGCTAAGAGACGCTCACCTCACGTCCTGCTGCACAGCACATCACAAAGTTACTGCTCTTTGCAGCTACTCATGAGACACTAACTGGATGCTCAACAGGTTCCACTCACCAACTCCATCTTCTCCATAACCAAGATGAGGTGGAATAATGACCGTTCGTCGTTCCCCAACACACATGTCTTGGAGGCCCATGTCCATCCCCACCACCACCTGTCCAAGCCCCAGAACGATATTGTAGGTCTTGCCAAGGCTGTGTCTGCACGGGGAGGGAAACAAACACAAAATAAAGGCCGGCATCCAATGGAGAATTTCTGCTGTGAAGTGTCCCGACTGCTGCCAAGTCCTCCAGCACCCCAGTTACTGGCTTCTCGAATGACACACACAAACAGCTGTGCCACCCGAACCCCCAGAGCATTTCATCTCAGCCTAAGGGCTTTTCCCTCTCACGTGTTTCTAACGAATGAAGCTGAACTTTTTAGCAGCCGTGCAAACTCCAGACGTACGCTGCAACCAGAACTACCCGGGTGGATTCGCAGGGATCCTTTCCAGGAAGTCTCTCGCTCTAAAGCAAGTCGCTTACTCCAGACAGCTGGCCAGTGCACATCTGATACGAGTGGACGTGAGGTGAAACACTTACGTGGAGTCTAGCACAGTCCCATCCAGGAGGGAAGCGTTGTAGTGATACTTGATGTAATCTCCCTTCTTGCTCAGTAGGGTGCAGTTGGGAGGTTTGTAGCTGACGGTAATGCTGACGGAATCCGAGGGGTTGTGGAAGTCGACCACGTAGATGTCAAAGACCAGCACTGCAGATCCGGGAATCTTTCCTGAATAGGAAGCAAACGAGGCAGGGAGCAAAATAAATAGTAGTAGCCAATCAGGTATCTGGTAGCCAGGTACTGCACCCTCCAAATAATGCTGAGGGAAGAGCAGGTGGGGAGCTGCTCTGTGGAAAAGGACCTGGGGGTGTTGACTGACAGCTGGCTGAACATGAGCCAGCAGTGTGCCCAGGTGGCCAGGAAGGCAAACGGAATCCTGGCCTGCATCTGAAATAGTGTGGCCAGCAGGACTACAGAGGTGATCCTTTCCCCGTACTCAGCACGAGCAAGGCCTCATCTCCAGTACTGTGTTTGGCTGTGGGCACCACAACACAAGGAGGACGTTGAAATGCTGGAGTGTGTCCACAGAAGGGCAGTGCAGCTGGTGAAAGGCATGGAGGACAGGTCTGATGAGAAGCAGCTGCAAGAACTGGGGTGGTTTGGTTGGGAAAAAGGAGGCTGAGGGGAGACCTTGCTGCTCTTTACAACTGCCTGAAAGGAGGGTGTAGAGAGGTAGGGGTTGGTCTCTTCTCACAAGTCACTAGCAATAGAACGAGAGGAAACGGCCTCAAGTTGGCTCCAGGAGAGGTTTAGATTGGACATAAGGAAAAACTTCTTCACAGAGAGAGTGGTCAGGGATCGGAACAAGTGGTGGAGTCACCATCCCTGGAGGTGTCCAAAACCACGCCTAACGTGGCCATAGGCAACACGGCTTAGTGGGCAGGGTGGTGCTGGGCTGACATTTGGACTTTACGATCTTGTAGGTCTCTTCCAACCTTAATCCTTCTATGATTTCCTGTGAGCATCCTAAAGAATTGGTCTGTGCTTCCTGTGCTGCATTACTGATCATCTTGTAGGGCTTCTCAAGCTTCAAGGGAGGTCTAAAAAGTCTACATTTCCCTAAAGTATCCTGACAGCAGGCAGCCTCTTTCCCCCTTTCCCAGGTCAGTGTGCAGGTGCATTCCCAGGATATTGGCAGACACATCCCAACCCAGGAATGGGGTTCCAACCTAAACACTCTGATGGCTCTATGATTCTACAAGCCTTTCAAATGCAAAATAAAAGATGTATCTATGCACAGGAGCAACAAACAGTACAGGAAAGACCTGAGGGTGAAGTCAAGCTCACCTCTTCCTTCTTCTCCATACCCAAGGTGAGGAGGGATTATTATTCTTCTTCTTTCACCGCTGCACACACCCAGCAGACCTTCGTCCATCCCAGCAATCACATACCCTTTCCCAACATACGTGTCATAGGTTCGATTTCGTGAGTAGCTGTGGAAACAGATGCATTTCAGTAGGGTGAGGTGTGTTCAAGAAAACACAGACTCCTGCAGCAGGTCTGCAGCACTTCCCAGACCACTGGAGATCAAACACACAGGCAAATCTGCTTCAGTGTGGGGGTGACCGACCACTGGAACAGGCTGCCCAGAGACGCTGTGGAATGTCCTTCTTTGGAGCCATTCAGAACCCACATGGACACACTCCTTTGTGATCTGATCTAGGTGATCCGGTTTTTCTTGGGGTGCTTGGACTATGTGACCTCTGGAGGCCCCTTTCAACCCCGACCACTGGGCAGGGAGAAATTTAATGGAATTCAACAGAGGCAGTGTAGAGTCCTGCATCCGGGTAAGAACAAGCCCAGAGACCAGTACAGGTTGGGGACTGACCTGCTGGAGAGCAGTGGAGGAGAAAGGGACCTGGTGGACCACAGGATAACCATGAGTCAGCAAGGTGCCCTTGTGGCCAAAAAGGCTGATACATCCTTTAAACACAAGCTTAAAAGGAGGAATAGTACTGCTTCCGTTTTATTGTCATGACTCACTTCAATGCTGCACATCAAGGCCAATGGCATCCTGACTTCTATCAGCAATAGTGTGGCCAGCAGGAGGAGGGATGGAATTCTCCACCTGCACTGGGCACTGGTGAGGCCTCATCTTGAGTACTGGGGGCAGTTCTGGGCCCCTAACTTCAAAAAAGAGATTGAGGGGCTGGACCAGGTCCAGAGGAGCCATGAGGGTGGGGAAAGGACTGGAGGGAAAGTCTGATGAGGAGAGGCTGAGGGAGATGGAATAGTTTAGCCTGGAGGAGACCAAGGGGATACCTCTCCCTCTCTACAACTCCCTGAAGGAAGGTTGTAGACAGGTGGGGGTCAGACTCTTCTCCCAGGCAACTAGCACCAGGACTAGAGGGCAAAGGCCTGAAGCTGCCAGGGGAAGTTTAGGCTGGATGCTATGAAGCCCTTCCTCATGGAAACAGTGCTCAGACACTGGAATGGAGTGCCCAGGGAGGGTAACATTTTACAGTGGCTCACTTTCAGCTCTTTGTGCCAGCTGTTCTGAATGCTGGGGTGGGGAAGTACCACATTAAAGAGTGACAGGAAGCTACACAGGTATCACTCTCACATCACTCTGTGTATGTGCCCATGTGGGCTCATGCCCGGAGGGCTTAGAATTTGATGTGGCAGTGATCCCTTCTCCTTTATCACAGAAACCCTATTGCTGAATTCAGTCTGGAAAGACATTAACCTTCAAAATACAGCTTTCAAGTACAAATGGAAAGACTCTTGAGACTTAGCTCAAACTAGCCACCAGCCCCCTGACTCACAATTCCTGGGACATAAGATGAGAATCACAAGTTTTTTCTCTGTCTTCAGCAGTATTATCTGGGCAAATCCCTGCACGTGTGTCTAAAGCTTCACCAGGGGGTCAGCATCCCCAGATGGTGTCTGTGATGCCGTCATAATATGAAATGGGTCTTCTGTCTTCCCCTCCTGAAAACCTTCCCATGAGGTTTTTAAGAAGGAAATACTCTACCACCACTCAAACCTTTTGAAATGAAAGAAAAGCAAAGAACTGTATTTGAGGTGCATTCTGGACAGGGAAGGTAGGGGCAGTCAAACTGGAAGTGGGGCTGGGTGTTTCGGTTACCTGGAATCAAACAAGGTGCCATCCAGAAGAGTGCCATTGTAATGGTAACGGACAAAGTCTCCTGCCTGGCTTCTCCGCTCACAAGATTCAGGCACTTGCTGGTTCTCAATAGCGATACCGTCTTTGGGGTTATGGAGGTCTAGCAAAGCCACATCAAAGACGAGGGATGCTTGGCCAGGGATCTCCTTTCCTACACAAGTGTCAGAGCAGAAAATTGGTGAGAAACAGCAGCTGGTTTAGAAGTAGCTCAAACCTGTCTGTGGAAGAAAAGTAACTTACTGCTGAGTATCAGGCATGTCCCCTCCCAAAATACATCACCTCTTTTGCTTCTGATCAGTCACCTTTGTTTGTATGGGCTTGTCACTCAGTTTAGGACACGGGGCAACAAGTGTCAGGTGGAACACAGGAGGTTCCACACAAATAGAAGAAACCTCTTCACAGGGAGGGTGACAGAGCACTGGAATGGACTGCTCAAGGAGGTTGTGGAGTCTCTGCCTATGGAGATATTTAAAACCGGCCTGGACATGTTCCTGGGTGACTGGATCTGCTGTGGCAGGGGGACTGGACTGGATGATCTTTCAAGGTCCCTTCCAAACCCTAACAGTCTGTGATTCTGTGATTCTCTTAACTGAATTATTTCATTCTGGTGCTATTGTGGTGGCAGTGCCTCACAGAGAGAGCAGCCAATACACACCAGCTACACCTGAGTACCAGTATTTCCTACACACTTCATGGAAGTGCAGAAAGTAACTATCAGAGGACACATCTGGGACACTGGCAGCTCCCATCCAATTAATACCATCACAGGAGACCTCCTGATGGAAGCTGAAGAAGGGTAACCTTGAGCATCTCGATCATCATTCATCAATACACAAAGAACAGTGGGTTGCTTTAACTGAGAACCATGAAGCTCAAGATCTTGGCAAACCTTTAAAAAGTAGCTCCACCAAGTTTTGCCCTGCATGGAGGTGGCTCTCACATTAATGGTGACGAAGTCACAGCAGGAGTGTGAAACTCTGTGCCCCACAGACACACCCTATACATTAGAGCAGAGGAAGAATTCAAGGCAGAGTCACAAACTATAGCTAACAGCCCCTCTAACACGTATGACCTGCAGGCTGCACCCAGAAACGGGGCAGTTAATTCATCCTGTAGCTGTTACCTGGGCATTGGCTGCAACAAAGAGAACAACACCTGAATAAAAATACATTTTTCTCTCTAAAAATGATTCCTGCTCTCTGGGGCCGTCACTGAAACAATTATGCAGCCACCTGAGTTGGGTTTGTGGAGGCACTGGGTATTAATCACTGCCCATATTCTCTGGATTCAGTAAAATCTCACCACACAAAGATTGCAGCTGTATCAACAGCAGTGTGCCCAGGTGGCCAACAAGGTAAACAGCATCCTGGCCTGTATCAGGAATAGTGTTGCCATCAGGAGCAGAGAGGTGATCATTCCCCTCTACCCAGCTTTGGTGAGGCCACACCTCAAGTCTGTGTCCAGTTCTGGGCCACCCACTACAAAAGGGCTATGGAAGGGCTGGAGAGGGGACAGAGGTGACTACCAAGCCAGTAAAGGATTTGGAACAGGTGTCATATGAGGGAGCTGGGACTGTTTGGCCAGGAGACTGGAGGGAAACCTTCTTGGTCTCTACAACTCGTTGATAGGTAGGGGGCCACTCTATTCGCACGAGTGGCCAGCGATGGGATGAGGGGAAATGGCCTTCAGCTGCGCCAGAGGAGGATCAGGCTGGATGTCAGGAGGAATCTCTTTCCTGAAAGGGTTGTCAGGCACTGGAACAGCTGCCCAGGGAGGGGGTTGAGTCCCCATCCCTGGAGGTGTTGAAGAGAAGGGTGGATGTTGCATTGGAGGCAGTCACCACGTCAGTTGTGCTGACAGGGCTAGGAAAAGGTTGGACTCAATGATCTTGAAGGTCTCCTCCAGCTGAGACTGCTCCATGACTCTACAACCATATCTGTTAAGCAGCTCACTGTTTATGTTTAATTTTTGTTCATTGTGCTCTTTCTATTCAGCCCAATCCCACACGGAATACATTCTGCACCTCCCTTCCTCTCACTTTGTTTCATCCGGCTGACACGAATGCATTAAACGCCCATAAACCCAATGCCCTTAAATTAAAAATACACAAGTTTGTCTGGAAACACAGATAACTCAGATTAAAAACAGACTAATTTTTACCATCTCCTTCTTCTCCATAGGCCAGGAAAGGCGGTATCGTGATAATGCGCTTCTCTCCGATGCACATTCCCAAGAGACCCTGGTCCATACCAGGAATCAGCCATCCAATGCCCACATAGGTATCGTAAGTTCGCATCCGATTATGGCTACAAATGAAAAAACCACCACAATCTAAGTAAAACAAACTCACAATCCAGTGCTCTGAAAGTACCGCTCCTCGATTCACCAGGGCCTGGCTGGCTGGTGTTTTTCAGAGTGCTCAAACATGTAGAAAACCTAGCAGGGGAGTCTGGAAGTGGCCCACAACCATAACAGCAGCTGTGATCAAAGCACCAGGGGAGAGTGATGAGACTGGTGAAGGGGCTGGAAGTAAAGTCTTATTAGAAGAGGTTGAGGGAGCTGGGGTTGTTTAGCCTGGAGGAGATTCAAAGGGGCACCTTCTCCCTCTCTACAACTACCTGAGGGGAGGTTGTAGACAGGTGGGGGTCGGGCTCTTCTTCCTCGCAACTAGCACCAGGTTGAGAGGGCAGGGCCTGAAGCTGCACCAGGGGAGGGTGTTGGATGTTAGGAAGCCGCTACTCATGGAAAGGGTGATCAGACACTGAAATGCACTGCCCAGGGCAGTGGTGGAGTCCCCATTTCTGGAGGTGTTGCAGGACAGCCTGACTGCGGCCCTCAGTGCCCCGGCCTGGCCACTGCAGTGATGTTAGGTCATGGGCTGGGCTGGATGAGCTCAGAGGGCTTTTCCAGCCTCAGTCATTCTGGGATTCAGTGATCATCTTCCACTGAATCTCAATGACGTAGCTAATGCTGTAAACTTATCTCAGTATCAAAGTGTTTGTAGCTCAGCTTCATCACAAAATCTGCTTAGTTTACAAGGTGTTTATGTAGCTCGAGTGGCTGTGCTGAGGTCATCAGGAAACTATCAGGTGATTGCAGTAAACTGGGATATAGATACAGGGAATTAAACTGTGGAAAAAGAGAGACCCAGGCCAGTAGTGCTCATGCCAAAATAACACACCACTTTACTGGTTTGAGTCAGTACTGCTGTCATAGAATCATAGGATCATTAGGGATCAGAAATCCCTGAAAAAAAAAGTGATGCTTGTTTGATCCTAACTTCCATTTCCTGCCTTTCTTTTTAGCCCTAATTATTATACAGGGAAGGGGAAGGAAGGGATGGTTTAAATTGACAGGAAAGCTATTACAGGACATGAAGGCTCAGAGCCCAGCAGCATACCTTGAATCAAAGAGGGTCCCGTCTAAGAACGTCCCATTGTAATGGTACCGTACGAAGTCAGACACCTGGACTGTGCGGGGACACTTGTCAGGCTTGAAATAAGTCTGAACCTGCACTTCGTCCTCCGAATTCCAGAGATCGATGAGGAGCACATCAAAGTGGAGCACAGCGTTGGGGGGGATCACACCAGCTGCAAAAGCAGAGCAACAACACGGGGTTTTTTTTTTCCCCTTTTTTATTTTCCCTTTTTATTTCCCTTTTTCCTCTTTTGCTACAGGACATCAGCAAAATGGGAACCAACCCTCAAAAAGAGACGCGTAACACATACCTTACTCCGTGTTACCCTTACATCCCCTGTTGTAGCTACTTGGGGGTGGGGGAATGTGGCAACAGGTTGAATCTCTTGCACAACCAGCTACTCGCTAGCCCACCGCTGCACTTACAGACACCTTCGCTTCCATAGGCAAGCTTGGGGGGAATCCTCACGAAGCGCCTCTCGTTCACACACATGCCGATCAGAGCTTGGTCCATCCCAGCAATAAGTTGACCTTTTCCCACAAACACGTTGAATGTGGATCCCCTGTCGTAGCTGAAGGGGGGAAAAGCAGGTGAAAAGGCTAGTGGCTCGTTTGCCCACCATTTCATTGGTTTTATTCTGGGGGTTTCCTCCTGGTCACTGCTCACCACCTGTCTGAGATGCACTAGAGCAGCGTGTGATGAAGAGGAAAGGGAAGAAATGCCTTTCAGAGTAACAGTTGTGAGATTTGCCAGGTGACTACTTCTTTTCTCCAGTTGGTTACTGATTTTCTCCCCCTCATTCCCAGCTTTCATATCATTAAGACTTTAAACAGCAAAACATTGACATGTGCCTGAGATAGTGAGTTTGCCAGCAGCCAAGGGAGGTGATTTTTCTCCTCTGCTCTTGTGAGACCTCGCCTGGAGTACTGCATCCAGTTCCTCGGCACAAGAAGGACACAGAACTGCTGAGGCAAGTCCAGAGGAGGGGCACAAGGATAATCAGAGGGTTGGAGCACCTCTCCTATGAAGACAGGCTGAGGGAGTTGGGGCTTTTCAGCCTGGAGAAGAGAAGGCTCCTGAGGGACTTTGTAGCAGCCTTCCAGTACCTGAAGGGGCTACAGGAAAGCTGGAGACGGTCATTTTATGAGGGACTCTAGTGACAGGATAAGGGTGATGGTTTCAAGCTAAAGGAGGGCAGATTTAGATTAGACCTGAGAAAGAAATTCCTCACTCCGAGGGTGCTGAGGCACTGGAACACATTGCCCAGAGAGGCTGTGACTGCTCCATCCCTGGAAGTGTTCAAGGCCAGGCTGGATGTGGCTCTGGACAATCTGGTCTAGTGAGAGGCAGAGGGCTTGGAAACAGATGACTTGTCAAGGTCCCTTCCAACATAAACGTTTCTCTGATCTTAGGATTTGCCAGATCAAGAATCAGACACCCAGCTAAACAATCACCGGCTGCTATAACAGATAAACTTTTGAAAGCTGAGATGCTTAAACGATTCAGAGTTCTCCAGCGAGGCTGCAGCAGAGCAGCTGTCACCATGGCAGAGCACTGCTGTTAGGTGACGTGGCTAGTTTGACCACCCTCAGTAATCCTCACAGTGACCCCCGATTTGCTGCACCGCTAGTCCTGCCGTTACTTAACTTTTCAAAGCCACACATACACACCCAGTGGGAAGTACTCCACAAGCTTACTGGCTGGTTTTAAGCTTTTACTGGTTTCACTTTCTCAAATTCCTTTTCTAATTCAAAGGAATTAGTTTTTTCTTTGGCTCAGATGAAAGGCAGTCCCAGAAAAAAAGAAGTAGAGACAAGAAATGCAAGCCTTGTGCCCATCTGCCTGCTGAAGTATTCTGGAAAGCAGCCAGGCAGGGGATATTGCTGGGGAAATGATGTCAAACTTTTCTTCAAGGCTGTACACATCACTTCCACAACACACCGAGCCTCCTAACAGTCTCCAATCCCTCAGACGTTTTTAATCCTCCAATTCTTTTTTAAGGTTTCCACTTTCTGGCAAATATTTCCCTTAAAATAGACAACCCTCTATTCAGAGCACAAATATCCCTCCTCCCCGAGGTGAGGACTGAGAACGTTTACATTAGCTCCTGACAAATCCTGACTAAGAATTAAGAAGTTAAGACTAACAACAGAACCCCCAAAAAAAGGCTGGCGAGCTTGTGGTGACTGTCAAAGTGTGGCAGTACAGCTGGGGTGGAATTTAAACACAAGAGCTTCTTTACCTTGCCAAAAATAAACCTACAACTACGAAAACATCAATGCTAAGCGGAGAGATGAACACAGCAGCAAACAGACAGCACAGCTCTGCAGGACTGACACTGAAAATTCCTTAGAACTAAGTGGAATTAGGTTTCTTTCGGTGGGATGATACCGAATCAGCAGCGGATGATTGGGCTATCAGATTCAGACTTAAAAATGCTAATCATTTTATGGCTGTGGAATTACAAATACTAATAGGGAAAAAATAAATTGATAGGGAAAATGAATGCGTGTAGCACAGTTGTGACTACGAAGCCTCTGTAACAGGCCGTTAAAAGAAGCAGCATCACCACCTCAGAAATGCAGATAAATTCTTCTAAACCTCAAGAACATTTTCTGCAGCTGAAGAAGCAAACTAAAACTGCCCTCAGGAAGAGGCTGCCCAGGGAAGGGGTTGAATAATGAATTAATTCATTGCCTTAAGTTGTACCAGGGGAAGTTGAGGTTGGACATTATGAAAAACTTCTTTATTGGAAGGGTCCTCGGGTCTTGGGACAGGCTGGCCAGGGAGGCAATTGGTTTAAAAGTTGTGCAGATCTGGAGCTGAGGGACAGGGTTTGTGGTGGCCCTGGGTTCACGGTTGGACTATGTGATATTAAAGGTCTTTTCCAAACTAAACAATTGTATGCTACAAGACCTGGAGTATTTTCTAGACTGATTTCATATTCACAGCAGTGTTTGACCAAACTGGTTAGCACTTCCATAAACTGAAAATACAGAGTAGTAACTCTGGGAGAGGCAATTGGGGTAGAAAAACAGGCTTCCCAACAGGCTGATTTTAGTACTTATTGACCAAGTAACTTGTGTGCAGCAAACACTGAGGATTTAATGACACCTTATCCAAACTATTTCTTCTCTCAGCCTACAAATCATACAACTCAGGTCATATTTTTCTATGACCACTCACTGTCAACAACCTTAACAAAACCCATGGTGAGTAACCATGAGCTGCCATGCAGGAAAGAAACCACGATCTGAACAAACCTTCCTGAAACGAAGAGAACCTCACAGATACTCAAATCAGATCTGCCTGTCATAGTTATTATTCATTCGCTGATATTTAGAGGACCTAAAGAGACAAATCTTGTGCAGCTCTGTACAGCCTGTTGCCACTCCAAGTTAACTCAGAGCCAAAAGTCATGGAGCTTGGAATGAAACAAGCAGCAACACCTAGGAAAGCCCTGAGGGTGTCTTGGCTCAGTGCAGAGACTTGCTCATAGGACTCAGTGCCCAATAAATGTTAGCACATGTCTATAGGAGCCAGAAGCACATTTCTGAGCACATGGCTGGTTTTCCTATTGTCATGTAAAATGAGCTGTAGGAATGCTGCCTCTTTGCATCTCCAGGTAAGATCTATTTTCCAGCATTGTCAGGCACCAATGAATTCACTGTCCTTGCTGTGTCTTTTCACTGCAATCAAAGGCAGCTGAACCACCAGGTACTGCATCCCATGGTTTGTCCAGAGAAACAAGGGTTAACGGTGCACTAGAATGGGCTGCCCAGAGAAGCTGTATGGCCTCTGACTGGAGACGTTCAAAACCCAGCCCAGTATGTTCCTGTGGGATCTGTTCCACGGGATCTCGCTCTAGCAAAGGTGTTGGACTAAATGATCTCCAGAAGTCCCTTCCCACCCTTTGCATTCTATGATTCTATGAAGTGCTGATGAGCAAGTGCTGTTGGAGGGGCAGTGCCAGCACTCTGCAGCACTGCCAGCTCCAGAGGAAAAGCTGAACTCACTTTTGAAGGACAGTTATTTCCCTAAGGCTGTAGATTTTCTTTCAAGCAAAAGGCAGATTTACCGGGATTACTGAAAATATTACTTGTTTTTCTTTCCCAGTTAACACTTTGATCAGTGGCAATGAATAAAGCAACAAATACAAAGAAGAAAGCTGCCAGCAGCACCAGCATCCTACACAAACTCCTGTTCCACTGTTTAGGCTTCCTGACTCCAAAGTAACTGCACAAAAACAGCCAGGCTCTTTGCTCTACATAGGTCACATTTACTGAAGGGTAACATCAAAAAATTTCTGTGCAAGCACAGCCTGGTAAATCTGATAATGATTCAGAAATGTTTGTGTTTGCGTGGCTTTGAGCCTGGAAGAGACACAGGAAACGTAAAGAAAGAAATGGAAGGAAATCACTGTGAGACTGTGGTACCATACACAGTCCTGCTCACCAGCCTAACCAAACATCCTTAGAGTCTCCCCTGATCAGTGCCTTGGGGCAGCAGCTCGAAGACAGTGATGGAGACACAGCAGGACATGAAAAATACTGTGAGCTGGGCCCAGCCACCACTGAGGTCTCAGCCCCAGACTCCAGCAGTCGCATTCCAGCTCTGTGAAACTTCATCTCAAATACTTGGTGGACAACTGAAACTTTATCTTTTCAAAGCCATCTTTCCATGGTGGCCTCAATAAAACACTGGGTATCTGGGCCCATGGGGGCCACTGCATTCCTGCTCATATAGGATCACAGAGTATTTTTGGCTGGGAGAGACTTTAAGTTCATCAAGTCCAGCCACTGACCCACCACTGCCAGGTCACCACTACACCACACTGGGTTTATGGTTGGAAGGGACCTTAAAAGTCATCTAGTCCAACCTCTCTGTAGCGAGAAGGGCTGTCTTGTACCAGATCACATTGCTCAGAGCCCCATCCAGGCTAGACTTAAGCGTCTCCAGGGATGGAGCATCTTACCACCAAACCCTGTTCCAGCGTTTCACCAGCCTCACAGCAACAAACTTAAGTTTAGGTTGCAACTCCAGTTTCTACCCCTTATCCCTCGTCATATCATCACCGACCAGCAGCTCCCCAAACGCGTCCTGAACCGAACCTCAACCGCCATCTCCTACCCAAACCTCCGCCCCCGCCACCCCGCAAGCCAAGCCCATCTCGGACCAAGCATCCCGAACCCGAACGGATCCCCGGTGGCGCGGGTCAGACCTGGAGTCGAAACGGGTGCCGTCGGGGAAGGCTCCCAGGTAGTGATAGCGAACGAAGTCCCCGGGCCGCACGGCCCGCGGGCAGCTCTCGGGCACGAAGCGGCGCTCCACGCCCAGCTCGGTGTCGTCCCCCGGGCTCTCGCCCTGAGCGGCGGGCACCGGCGGGGCCGGGCAGGCAGCCCAGCTCACCAGTAGCGTCGGCAGAAGCAGCAGCACCGGCACTCGCCGCTGTCCTGCCATGCTGGCCCGGGAGCGGGGCGGAGCGGAGCGAGACTGGGCACGGTACCGGGGACGGACCGATGGGCTCGACAGCCTGGACGGACGGACGGACGCACAGCGAGAGGCCAGGCCCAGCAGCCCCGCTCCTCCTCCTCCCCCTCCTCTCCAGCAGCTGCAAAGTTGCAAACGTGGATGGACCGAGAGGTCCCACCCCCGGGACGGGGAGGAGCGGCCTCGGCGCCGGTCCTGCAGCTCCCCCGTAACCCTCGGCGAACGACGTGGCGGTGGCCTCGGCACAACAACCCCCNCCACGCCCCCCCACCCTCGACTGCCGGGCTTCCCTAATCACGGAACCACAGGAGTGTCTTGGCTTGGAAGAAACTTTCAAAGTCATCGAGTCCAGTCACCGAACCAGCACTGCCAGGTCACCACCGGCTCGTGTCCCTCAGCATCACATTTCCACGGCTTTTCAGTCCCTCTGGGGATGGGGACCCACCAGTGCCCTGTGCAACCCAGGCCAATGCCCAGTGACCCTTCCGGTGAAGAAGTCTTCCAAACAACCAGCCTAAACCTCCCCTAGTGCANTTCCCTAATCACGGAACCACAGGAGTGTCTTGGCTTGGAAGAAACTTTCAAAGTCATCGAGTCCAGTCACCGAACCAGCACTGCCAGGTCACCACCGGCTCGTGTCCCTCAGCATCACATTTCCACGGCTTTTCAGTCCCTCTGGGGATGGGGACCCACCAGTGCCCTGTGCAACCCAGGCCAATGCCCAGTGACCCTTCCGGTGAAGAAGTCTTCCAAACAACCAGCCTAAACCTCCCCTAGTGCAGTTTGCAGCCGTTTCCTTTTCTGGTGTGACTTGCCACCAGAGAGAAGAGGCTGTGCGCCTCTCTTTCAGGTCGTTGCAGGCAGCAGTAAGGTCTCCTCTTAGTCCCCTTTTCTTCCCACTAAACAGCCTCAGCTCCAGCTAGGTGCTAAAGCCAGGAGAAGTAGCAGCCAGAGCAGCTCACCCAACAGAAGTATGCCAAACCATAAGCATCATACCAACCATACATTAGAAAGTTTGCTGGAATGGGCTTCTCTCTGCTGGCCACCCTCCCTCACCCATCATTCTGTTCCCTGCTGCGTGCTGTGTCCACGCTGTTTTCACCAGAGCCATGGTGCTCACAGTGCATGACATCCAGTACTCACTGCAGTACTCACCCAGAACTGCACTGCTCAAACTGCAAAAGAGTGTTTCCTGAAACAAGAACCACGCTGGTTTTTATTTAAATGTGTTAAAAACAGTAACTGATAATTTGCCTGTTATAAAGGGTCTTCACTGACTCGAAAGGGAGGACAGAAGCCTTATGCGTTTAGTTGAAAACTAAAAAGCTTCTTGAGAAGACACTAAGGTCTGAAAAGCATGCAGTCACATCTGGGTAACTCATTTATCATGCACAAATGTTAGTGTGCCTGATCTCTACTTGGTCTGCTAGGACCGTTACGGCTCCATAATTAAAACTAATAATGGGTTGTTCCAATACTCTTCCCAAGAAAGCTGCCTTAACAAAGTTCATTTGCAAATTAGGTGTGGATGCAATTCCCACCCAGAAAGACAGAGACCTTTTATCTGAGCTCCAGACTATCCCCCTGCCCCCACATCCCCCCATTCCCTGCCTAGAAGAGTTTTGTCTATAAAATGCCTTCTGGAATCTGTACGTACTGGGGGGAGAGAGGGAAATGGTTCCTCTGAGAACCACTTGGCACCAAAAAACTATGTAAACTTCCCTGAAATGTAAGAGCTATCTGTTCTACCAGAGGTAAAATCTGCCTGCGTTTTGAAATGAGCCCTCGCTTTGCCTCACTCGGATGGAAGGATTATTTGCAGAGGTGACTGGAATATTAATGTCCATAAGCGAATCCCTTGGGAACTGCCTGTAGTGCATACAGCAGTTACAGAGCAGCCTCGCTGGTCCTTAGTGGTGTCCATAGCATTCATGCAGGTGCCTATCAGGAGTCCAGTGCAAGATGACTGAGACCTTCATCCCTGGTTAGCAAGCATTTAGTACCCCCACAATAATTCTTATTCACATTTTCATCTCACTAGAGAGGAAACCATCATGTATTCAGACAGGGACTCTTTCCACTGCTGCTGGAAACGTCAGCATTCTTCTGTAGGCAGATTCACAGGGACTCATCTGCCCAAAATGCCCGGTCAGATTTTTTTCCCTACAGCCTTTGAGCTGTGGTTTCCAGACACCTCATGTTTTATTAACACAGCCTAACCATCCACGGCCAGCATCACTGGGATAGTATTAAAATTGCTTTATAAATGGGCAGAGCACCTCTTGTGTCTTAGTTTAGTGAAGAGTGGCCAAAAAGCCCTATTAGAGGATGCTAATTTGATATTTTATGGGTTTTTAGCATAATCCACCAGTGGACCACAGGCCATGGATGAATCGACCTAGTTGTATATTGGACTGGGAAAGAATCTGTTTACCCCCAGCAGAATTACAGACTGGCAGAGGAGTGTGGCTGGAGAGCAGCCTGGCGGAGAGGGACCTGGCAGTACTGGTTGACAACTGGCAAAATAGGAGCCAGCAGTGTGCCTAGGTGGCGTGAAAGGCCAATGGAATCCTGGCTTGTATCAGCAATACTGTGGCCAGCAGGACTAGGGATAGAATTGTCCCCCTGTACTGGGCACTGGTGAGGCCTCCCCTCAAGTACTGGGGGCAGTTCTGGGGGCCTCACTTCAAGAAAGATTGAGAGGCTAGAGTGAGTCCAGAGGAGCAACAAGGCTGGGAAAGGGACTAGAGGGAAAGTCAGATGAAGAGAAGCGGAGGGAGCTGGGGGTGGTTAGTCTGGAGGACACTCAGGGGGGACGTTATCACGATCTATAGCTACCTGAAGGGAAGCTGTAGACAGATAGGAGGTGGACACTTCTCCCAGGCAACCAGTGCCAGGACGAGAAGGCAGGGTCTAAAGTTGCACCAGGGGAGGTTTAGGTAGGATATTAGGAAGCCCTTTCTCATGGAAAGGGTGATCAGACCCTGGAATGGACTGCCCAGAGCAGTGGTGGAGTACCCATCCCTGGAGGTGTTGCAGGACAGACTGCACATGGCACTAAGTGCCATTGTCTAGCTGATGTCAGGTCATGGGCTGGGCTCGATGAGCTCAGAGGTCTTTTCCAGCCTCAATACTTCTGTGATCTGTTATCCTTCCACTTTTCTATCTGTGTAAGTATAGATTACATCAACTTTAAAGCAAAAGTGACTATGAAGGATGTTATTCACAGCAAAACTCAATGAAATAAAACTATAAAGGCTCCTAGTCCACCCCTGGAAGACATTATTTTTACGTGTTTGACCTGAGTCTCAACAGTCTGCTATCAGATTTCCTTTTTCACTGCTCTCAGACAACTGATTTAATTAACCCTTGCTTTGCTGATTTAGCAAGGGGAGCCGAAAAAGAAGAAAGCCTAGAACTGTGAGTTACCCTTGATTTCTTTACAGTTACCTAGAGAGAAACTGCTGGTCATTCAATGTATGGGAAGTAAGTCAGGCTTACAATGCTGCACTCATTGGAGAGTTTTGGAAAAGCCATGGTTAAGTGAGAACAGCTGTTTTGTATGGAATAAACAGTTCAGCTATTTTAACGAGACAAAGTCATCTTCCTGTTTAGGAGAGGTGGCACACAGAACCAACAATCTGTGCCTTAAACTTTTTAGATCGTATTTCTGATCACCTTATTTCTGCAGTATCTGTGACCCGTTAATAAAAAGTGCTGGAGCCTCTTTAGGCAACTCAACCACTGTTCTGCTGGAAAGTTGGCAACTTTGAGGGGACATACCAAGGACAGATACTGGCGCCGAAGATGAATTTGCCTTTTTCATTTGATATGCTGGGCATCGTTCAAACAGGAACTGTCACTGGCACAATGCAGGAAAGGAATCTGCTTTTGCAAGGGGAAAGTTCTAGCACATTGGTGGCTGATTTAAAAATATGTCACAGCTTAGATGGAGGAATTTCCTGCAGCTATGAAAAAAACCCTGGCTGCCAGGCAGAGAACCTAATATTGAGACCCACTATGCAAAACTCCTGCCAACTTTGGTGACAGCAAGGATACAACAATTAGGGGTTACGCAGCATATATACAGAGACTTCTAAGACACACGGAACAACCAATCTGGAATAATTATCATTCCACTAATAAAGGGTTCAAATTTCAGTCATCCTGACTGAACCTCACATCTGTCAAGAACAGAGAATTCTGTATTCCATTGCATCTGGCTTTTTCTTATGAAACCAAAGTCCTGCTTATTCAGCTTGGGGACAAGTGATCCCACAGAGGATGGTATGTTTTGTAAGAAGTTGGGGACTGTCCAAGGATTGTCAGCCAAAGCCTCAATCCCTGCTGGTTTATATAATGTGCTGTTAGCATCCCAAATGTGCTGAGTCCTTACTTAGGCCTTCATGTTCCTTGAAGGCTACATGAAGCTTTGCTTCTGGTATTGCTTGGGGCCTTCTATTAACAGAAGAAACACCATGGGTGTACCCAGAGATACAATGCTACACCAGCAGAGTACTGCACAAATACACACCTCAGATACAGTGCTGCTCCTCAAAAGATGCTAATGGCACCAAGTCAAATGTCCAGGACTAATCACTATTTATTTATAAGACTTAGAAAGTAGAGGGCAAAAACTCTTGGAAAACATTTAAGTTCTTCAGTGATTTCATGTCTCCAAAATCTCAAGTGAGTTAAAGTAATGAAGAAAGATCAAGGACAGATTCTTTTCACTGAGTGGTGGCTTGACAAGGTGGTGAGCACCATGCTTCTGATGGAACTGGTGACTCTACCATGACAGATTCCAAATGATCAGTACCTCCACAGAAGGGTGAAGGGAGTTTTATCTATGCAAGCAATGACCAGAGGCTTGGACAATTCAAAAGGCCGACAGTACCTTCTCCTGTAAGTACCAGCTTACAGGTCTTTGATAGAGCCAACAAAACCATTTGGGTGCTTAAAATGGGATTATGGTTTTATAAAGGGACTTCAAACTAAAGCTGCAGTTCATGTAACTTTGCCCAGCTACTGTTCAACCCTAATTCCCAATGACACTTCCCTCAAGTGCACATACTACCCTAGGCAGTGTTCTAGTTTTTCCAGAAACAAAGAATTCAATGCTTAGTTCACATCTATGCTTGGCTGGGATGCAGAACCTTGATCTTCTTCTGCCCAGCTTTCCAAGCCTCTAATTTTGTAATTGTTAAACAAGTATACCAAAGGAATTGCCAGTCCTTCCACTTCAGACAAGCTTTAAATTTTCTCTAAGAAAGTGTGTCAGCAGCTCTCTTCACAGTTGAGGCTCACAACTGATTAGAAGGGCCACTGCTATTCTGAGGTAGCCTTCCCTGGGGTCAGAAACGGCCAACACTCACACTACTCTGAACATCTTCCAGCTTCAGGCAGCCGTGGGCTGGTCATGCTGGATTTACACTCTGCCCTGTTCAGCCTTCTGCTTCTTCTGGATCCCATTAGGAGGCACTTAACTTCCCCGGAAGCCTAACGCTAGTTCTTCATTCCTCTCCTGTGTGTAATATTTGACACACAATCAGAAACAGTTCCTGATCCAAGGCTCTCGACAGCCACAAATGGAGAGAAACAGATTGGTTGACATTCCACTAGGGTTCTGTTCTCACAGATATACTGATGCCCATGGGATGACTTAGATAGACATTAAGATAGCCTTGGTTCTATTGCCTGTATTTGAAACACTGAGTTGTTTACAGCAAAGCTATAGTGGGTATGAGGACATGGACAGGCTTTCAGATATTCCACATTGTGACAGCAATTAATGTTCTCGCTTTCATGTTTTGATGAAGCTGGAATATCAGGCAGTTCTTATGGAAAGAAAATGATCTTTCAGAAAAGTCTAAAGGATTAAACTCAAATAAAGGAAAAACAAACCAAACAAAATAACAATCTTCAAGTAAATACTCTGCTGAGTACAATGATCCAGATATAAACCTCTGAAATAGAAGAGATTTAAGCAATTGGCAGATACCAAGGATCAAACAGCCCTCAACAGAGATAGCCTTTTTTTATTCTCCTCGTGCTGGAGAATATTTGAGGAGGGGCTGCATCCTCATCATCAGATGCCCAATCTTTCCTGTGTGCATCTGGCAGCAAGCAGAAGGCTGCTTCTTCCTGCTGTCCTAGAAGCGAGGGCCCAGCAGCTATCACAGCAGCAGGGCAATGAGATCCACAGCTGGAGACTCATGTTGTGACCCTGCATCAAGACAGCGGCCCAGATAGCGATTGCAAGGATGGGTGCACATTCTGGTGCTGGGGCAGATGCTGGCAGGAGGCAGGGGTTAGCAGAGCAGCACTGCTCTACACCATCATAGCTCCATCCTGGTGACACTGCTGCCTGCAGGCTCCAGGTGACCAGTGTGAGTGGTGTTAAATAAAACTGACCAAAGTTTTTGGAGAAGTTTTCATTTGCTTTCAGAGCTTTCCTGCCCAAGGGTGTCTGAATTTGGGCTTCAGATGCAAATGTACTTTCAGCCTCACAAATAAGTTGACTGGCCAAGTGATCTGATGAGATCTTTCTAAGACGGTGGGAAGGCAAAACATGTGTTTGGGACCTGTTCTAAATAGAAAGGAGTGTGAGGAGAGTCAAGGGAGTGTTCTCTTTCATACTCTCAAGGATGAATTCCTTCCATAAAACCTCTCCTCCTTTGAACTGGATCAGTTACTTCACCTGCATTTTCTAATAGATACTTTCACAATTGTGGAAGAACTGGCAACTCCAGAACAGACGTCTATGGAGTGCTCTTCCCTGCCAGGGAATCTGGCCACAGACATCACAGCAACAAGAAAAGCTTCTCCAGCTATATTGGTGAAAAAAAGGAAATTTGGGGATTTCCCAGTGGGGCCTTGGCAGACTTTAAAACTAGGCCCATGCAAGGTTCAGCGAGTCCCAGTGCAAGGTCCTACACCTAGGCCAGAGCAATCCCAAGTACAACTACTGGGTGGTGAAAGGATTAGAGAGCAGTCCCTGAGGAGAAGGACTCGGGGTTGCTGGTGGATGAGAAGCATCACATGAGCCTGTAACGTGTAAATGCAGCACTGAAGGACACTTATGCTCTGGGCTGGATCAAAAGAATCACTAGCAGGCCCAGGGAAGTGATTCTCCCCCTCTGCTCCTTTCTTGTCACCTGTAGTACAGCATTCAGTTCTGGACATGGAACTGAAGCAGCAAGTCCAAAGGAGGCCACAAGGCCCTTCAGAGGGCTGGAGGACCTCTCTGATGGAGAAAGGCTGAGGGAGTTGGGGTTGCTCAGCCTGGAGAAGGCCTGGGAGGCCTTACAGCAGCTTTCAGTACCTATAGGAGCTAAGGAAAGCTGGAGAGGGAGGTTTTACAAGGGACTCTAGAGCCAGGTCAAGGGGGGAATGGCTTCAAGCTAAAAGAAGTTAAGTTTTAGATCAGATCTGAGGCAGAAATTCCTCACTCGGAGGGTGCTGAGGCACTGGAACACGTTGCCCAGAAAGGCTGTGACTGCTCTATCCCTGCAAGCGTTCGAGGCCAGGTTGGCCTTGGCTGGCCAGGCCGGGCAACTTGGTCTAGGGAGAAGAGTCCCTGCCACGGGTAGGGGCGTTTGAACTAGACGATCGATCCCAGGCC
>VZRI01001588.1:179231-197917 GCA_013397515.1 Upupa epops
CGGCGGCCGTTGGAAGCAGCCGTCCCCGGGACCTCCCAGAGCCCGCGAGTAGCGGCGGCCGGAGCCGGGAGAGACACGAGAGGAAGCGGAAACGGCAGGAGGAGCAGCGGATCCAGAAACTGCAGCACCTGGAGTCCTTGTGAGGAGCTGGGGGTGGGGGTGTTGGTTGCGTGTGTGATTTTATTACGGTATCTGGGGGAAAATGAGTGTTTCCTGGCGTTTCTAGAAGCCTTGGAATAGCAGCAGAGGTTGTCCGGCCGCTTTCCAGTGGAGCGGGTTAAAAAGACCCTGGATGGAGACTAAAAGATTCGAGCTGTGCCCAGTGACTGCAGCAGGGACTCAAGGGGCTGTTGCAGTAGGAGTTCAGGGGAATAGAAACGTGAGGATAGAATTTTTTCTCTTTCCAAGAGGAAATAAAGATAAATTTGTTATGAAAAGCACAAAACACTCACAAATGGATTGTTTTAAACAGGTTTTCACAGTGTTCTGGCTTTTAACAGCTAAGCACATCTGGCTTGTGTCAGGTGCTGTGCAGTGCCTTTGTATTTGAATGCATTGAGGTTTATATCCGTTTGGATTGTATAGGGATTTGGATTTTATAGCCACTATTAAATCCAGAGCAGTGTTGCAGGACAGGTGGTGCCCTGGTCAAGGAATCATTGATTAGGTTGGAAAAGACCTTTAAGATCAAGTCCAACCATTAACCCAGCTGTTCCAAGCCCACTGCTTACCCCTGTCCCTCAGCTCCAGATCTTCGTGACTCTTAAATGAGTCCAGAGATGTCGATTGAACGCCCTCCCTAGGCAGCCTATTCCAAGGCCTGGTGATCCTTTCAGTAAACAAGTTTTTCCTAATGTCCAACCTACACTTTTCCTCTGTTTAAAACTCAGAGAACAAGATGATATTGTTACTATACACCATGCTAGGCTGGCAAAGCCAGATGTGAGGAAGGGTCAGGCTTAGTGTTTCAAGTGTGTAAAGAAATTTGGATCAGTAAGTTCTTGAGGAATGAGGGGTGCTGCAGAAAAAGAGGAGAACACCCTGCATTTGTGGGAATGAAAGCTAAATTTGATGTACCAAAATAGGCAGCGGAAGAGGTTGCCCAGAGAAGTCATGGATGTTCCCTCTATGGGATTGGTGAAGGCCAGGTTGGATGGGGCACTGGGCAACCTGGTATGGTGAGAAGTGTCCCTGCCCATGGCAGGGGGTTGGAACTAGATGATCTTTAAGTTTCCTTCCAACCCATTCTAAGATTCTATGAAAACTTGTAAAGCAAACATGAGGAAAGTAGTTGTTCTCCCACAAGAATATAGATCAGAAGGATGTTTCCATGAAACACACGGTGATGTGACAAACACCGTGTCCCAGTCTGTTTGCATCCAGATACCTATGTTCTGCTACAGCACCTAGTGATTATTAGTTCAGTAAACATTAAGGTAAGGTGAAGGTTTAACATTCTGCCATTGAATTGCTATATTGTCCTGAGCTGTCTGTGCTAAGCTGCAGAGTAACAATATTTCTGTTGTTTTTCAGCTATGAGAAACCTCCCCCTGGGCTAATAAAGGTTGGTAAATATACTACAGTATGTTTTAAGCATTGCAGTGGATTTTCACACAACTTGGCTTTTGGCAGTTTATTTATGTTGCCTACATAAATTGAAGAGAGTAGCTGCTGCCAGGGGAAGTCTCAGATCTCCTCAGTTACAAGATTATTTCTTTGTTTTGGTGATTCCGGAGTGAAATGGCCAGAATCAGACAGACTGATAGCAGTTCTTCCATCAGCTCTGAACCCAAAGGCTAAATGCAGCATTTAATAGCGTGGACAGAGGGGAGAATTAGGATGAATTGGATTTTCAGTCTGGATGATGTCTTTTGAGGACTCTGCTCTGTTGCTGCTGTTCAGATATTTGTGTATAGAGACATTGCCTTCATTACTGTCACTGCTATTGCCAAGTGTAGGCACCTAAGCCATAATCTAGTGCTTTTAACTGTGGTGAAAAGCTTGGGTTTGTTATGTCTTGTTAGCAGAAAGAGGAAACAGAAGTCTCTGCTTCCCTAAGTTTCATTGATAATATTTTTTAAAATAAATGTGAAGGAACAGAATGACAAGGTTCGGGTTGGAAAATTCAGGGATGAGAGGGAAAAGAAGACTGATGTTGCTAGAAGGGGCAGGGATTTTGGATCTTCTATATGTTACAGGAAAAAGAAATGGTCTGGGGGACCACTGAGTGAATGGCCTGCAAAAAATCCTTCATTGCCTTTATCTCTTTCTGTAGGAGAATGAAACGAAACCAGAAGACTGCATACCTGATGTGCCAGGCAATGAAAGTGCACGAGAATTCCTGGCACATGCCCCAACCAAAGGGCTTTGGATGCCTTTGGGAAAAGAAGTCAAAGTCATGCAGTGTAAGACTAAAAATACTTCACATATTTCATATGATGTTGGACCTTTGTGTTGCCTTTTGTTTACTCAAGGTTGGCAGGACAGAATGTCCAGCGGTGACAGGTGACAAGATCCAGTAGATTGATAGAAAAGCATCTGGTGCCTTGAAGGCTCTAGTAGCCTTGAATGTCATGGATGTTACAGTTATCAATATAATTTTTGTAGCTTTCTTTTGTGTAAACATGTTTAGGTGCTTTTTTCTTTTGCTGATCTGGCTCGGGCTAGGTTTAGGCTGGATGTTGGGAAGAATTTCTTCACCAGAAGAGTTATCACACGCTGGAACGGGCTGCCCAGGGCAGGGTGGAGTCACCATCCCTTAGAGATTTAAATAACCTGCAGACCTGGTGCTTAGGGACAAGACTTCGCGGTGATCTTGCAGTGCTGGGTTGAAGGCCAATGATCTTAAAGGTCTTTTAGAGCAAAAGATATCCTGTGATTCTGTAATTCACTGCTGCTCCTTTCTTTTATTAAAGGTTGGAGGTGTAAACGTTATGGACACAGAACAGGAGATAAAGAATGCCCGTTCTTTATTAAAGGCAATCAGAAATTGGAACAATTTCGAGTAGTGAGTACAAATCCTGTAGTGTTACTGCTTGTGTTTTTTCATACTGATCTTGCTGTGTGAAGCCTGTTAGATGATACCTTACTAAGGACTTCTCCTCTGTCCCTAGAGTAATACAGATGCCAAGAGTCTAATAAAGAAAAAGCTACAGATGTGGTTAGATATTTGACTACTTTGCAGAAAATCTACTTTTTGAGAGGAAAATTAGTAGGTTTTACAATTCAATTTGAATTCTTGGAGAATCTGTTTCAACCGTTGTAGTCAAGTTTTGTGATTAAAATGTCAACGTAGACAAAAAATGTTTAGTTAAGCTTGAGCTGCCCACATGCGTGAAGCTTTCCACTCTCACTCTGAACAACCACACGATGAAGTCTTTCGTGTAGGTCTGTAATCCACTAATTCACCCATTGTCTACAAGTCTAATCTCTTGCTACACTGAGGCCACATCTCATTTCTGCTCTTTCTTTTCTGCATGACGTCTTTAAGTTTTCCTCTTGCTCTGCACTGTTAACTTACGTTTCAAGCTCTCATTGCTTTGTGTGTTACATCGTCATTTCTGTCCTTGAAAGATGTTACCTGGACTCAGTCTGTCCAGATTCTGGATTCATACTGATTGTATGCCACTGCAAAGAGTATTTTTAGCCATCCTCTGTAACCAGATTGCCTTTATTCTTCGTTTTTCCTTAGTCTGATTGTCTGTTGCATCAAACTCTTGCTTTATCAAGGCCCTTGACACCAAACTGTGTGGGAGTGTTGATCTGCTCCAGGGCAGGAAGGCTCTGCAGAGGGACTTGGACAGGTTGGATGGATGGGCTGAGGCCAATTGTATGAGGTACAATAAGGCCTGGGAGTGCTGGTAGACAGCCAACTTCATATGAGCCAGCAGTGTGCCCCGGTGGCCAAGAAGGCCAACAGGATCCTGGCCTATATCAGGATTAGCGTGGTCAGCAGGAGAAGGGAAGTTATCTTGTCCTTGTGAGGCCTCATCTTGAGTACTGTGTCCAGTTCTGGGGCCCTCATTATAGGAAAGACACTGAGATGCTGGAATGTGTGCAGAGGAGAGCTACCAAGCTTGTGAGGGGTTTAGAGAACCAGTTGTATGAGGAGAGGCTGAGGGGCCTGGGAGTGTTTAATTTGGGAAGGAGGAGGCTGAGGGAGGAGCTCATTGCCCTCTACAGCTACCTAAAGGGAGGTTGTGGAGGGGTGGGTGTTGGCCTCTTCTCCTTGGTGACTGCTGACAGAACCAGGGGCAATGGTCTGAAGTTGAGACAGGGGAGGGTTAGTTTAGATATTAGGAAGAAATTCCTTACAGAAGGAGTGGTGAGGCAGTGGAACTGCCTTCCCAGGGAGGCAGATGAGTCACCATTCCTGGAGGTATTTTAAGCATGTAGACACAATGCTTCATGACAGACTATAGTGGCAGGCATGGAGGGGGTTAGTTTGTGATTTGTGATTGATCAGGTACTTAAGTATTCGTTGGTGTGGGGATGGTTGGACGCGGTGAGCTAGGATGTCCTTTCCAAACATGATTATTCTATGATTCTTTGCCAACACCTGATTTTCTCTTCTCCACTTTTTAAAAAGGCACATGAAGATCCAATGTATGATATAATAAGGGAAAACAAACGTCATGAAAAAGAAATGAGGTAAACGTGTCTCGCTAGTAACTGCATTTTCCATTTGGTTTTCATTTTCATAATGTTGATAATAATGTATGGGAGATATTTTCTTATAACCCCTCTTACCACCTGGGAACAGACTTTGAATGGAAGCTTCCTTCTGATGATAGAAACCAACATGTTTCTCCTTTCTCAATAATCACTCAGGAGTACTTCTTACCTTTTTAACTCATAAACTCCCTCAAAGTTTAGAGAGGAATCACGTTCATTTATGCCATAATATTCAGGTCCTTGGGTTTAGTACTGGGTTTGGCCTAAAAAAACCTTTGAACTTCTGTATTGATTTTAGTTTCACTGTCTTCACTGAGGTGTGCATAAAACTTCTTACGGTGATAGCTCTCACCTTTTTACTTCGCCCTCACAAATACTGGCCAGTCCGCTAGGCTGCTTTGACTTCCTTCGGGATGGAAAGTCCCTGAGAACGAGCTGCTTTTCCAAGCTAGGAAGGACAGAGATGAAACCTGGAATAAATTATTATGGGTAGGGGGGAGCTAAAAAGGGTTCTCATTCACATTTTTTAAACTCAGGATACAGCAACTGAAGCAGCTCCTGGAGGACTCAACCTCAGAAGATGATGATACCAGTGATGAGGATGACGATGAAGGTAGCAGCAGCTCCACTTCCTCAGAATGTAGAGATAAACACAAGAAAAAGAGGAGGAAGAAGGAAAAGAAAAAAAAAGAGAAGAAGAAGAAGAAAAAAAAGAAAAAGCATAAGTCATCTAAATCTAATGAGAAGTCAGAATCTGACTGACAGCAGTTGCCTGCTGAGTACTTATTGACTCTTATTTGTGACCTGCAAGGAAAGGTCTAAAGAATGAGGGAGAAACCACCAGAAAGGGCTTCTTTCAGAACACACAAACAGCTACACAGAGCATCCTACGCTGGTGTGATGGTTTAACAGTTTGGTAATTTTCAAACCAGAACTGGCTCTCCTCTTCTGCTCCCCCACAGCCAGAAGGACGAGAGCTGCATTAAACAATCCTTAGCCAACCACCTCATCTTTAGACAGTAAAACCTGTGCTGGGTCATATTTTCTTGTCAAACTGGGCCTCTGCACTGCCACTTGTGGTCATCAGCAGAGAGGAGCAACTAGCAAGATACAGCCAGCAAACCTGCAGAATTTCCAGACCGTCCATCAGAGTGTCTTTGTGAAGCTACTGTATTGTATATGAAGGCTCAGTAACAGGACTGCAGTCTGCACCCCATGGAGCACTCAGAACAAGCAAACTATGCTGTGGATTTTTCTGTGCACCCTGGTGACGTTCAGCATGCTTGTCCTCATACTGACAGTTAGGAAAACAAAAAACATTGCTGAAGGTGGGGAGATGGGGAGAAGTCAGTCAAGGGGATTTGGAGAAGTAAATCAAGGGGATTAACTTTGAGGCAAATTTGCAGCATCTCCACCTCATCACCATTTAAATGCAAGTTCTGCAACAGCTACAACATTTTTCAGACTAGGGGAGTGGGAGCCAAGTGTAGTGATGTTAACATTCAACTTCACTGCAAAGAGTAATATAAAAATTGTTAGAAGTGGAAGACAGTAATTTCTACTGACACTTCAGTATCAGTTGTTTCGATACTTTTGAGGGTTTGGGGTTTTCCCATTTGAAGATGCTTTGGGAAATAAATTCCAACTTCCTTTTTATGTTTATTAGAATTATTTTAAGGTAGTAATGATCCATGAGTGCAATCCAAGACAATGCATAGGGCTTTCAGCTATAAGTATGTAAGCCACAGTACTAAAAAGAGCTTGGAAGCAGGAAGTCACACATAATTAATTGATTATATGGACTTGCCAAGCTTTCTTTTAACTAGTCTTACAGATTGAATGAGAGAAATCAAACTGTGTTAGAGGAAATCCCTCTTCGCATCCTCAAGCAGCACAAAGCTGTGATGTAAGTAGGTAGATGGGAATTACTAGTAATCTGCAAAAGGGCCAAAACCCCACAAGTTTGCTTTGAAAAGACTAGGAAGGTTCTTATAGTACTTAAAATCAGTTCTTGTATTGAAAAAGCACAATAAAGCTAACAGCAGTAGAGGACCTGTTAATAGGGAAATCAAGGAACCATCAACTAAAATGCCTTTAAGATTATTTTTGATCCTGAAAAAGAAAAGGCAAGAGGAGAGGGGAAAATACATCTAGGAGTCATTGAGTGGCATAAACCCCATTCTTCGAAGTAGTTCACAACACTTTCTGGGGACAAACAAGGTAGTCAAGATGTAACTACAAAAATACTTTTATTCCTGTTATTTGAACATGGAGTTGTCTTTTGTCCTCCAGTATTCGTTACAAAGTGTGTGATGGATTTTACTGGCAGTTCCTGGTAGTGATTCCTGGTAGTTCCCTGTGTTGATAGCATCAAGAGATGCAAAGCTCCTGGGTTTTTCACCAGAAAAGAGATTCAAGATCTGGAATGGGGTGAGTTATGAGCTGTTTCTCTACTGCATTTGGTGCTGAGAAAATCCAAAGTGTTTATGGACTTGGTGATGGGTGGGTAGCTGTTGGAAGCCACAGCTGCTACTTACCTGGTGCATGCCAAGAGAATTGCTGCTCAAGTTTGTCTACAGCAGACCTAAAGGTCTCCTTAGTTATTTCAGTTTTGGTCACTTAAAATGCTTCAAAGTTTGGTTTAATAAAACCAAATTTTGCCTTAGTCCATCATACCACTCCTTGCTAGTGGGTACTTCCCATTTTATCCCCCAAGTTTGCCATTTGAAAAATATCTTAAAACACACATTTGTAACATCAAATGCAATTAAAGGTTTGCTCTGAGATCCCAATCATTGTTCTGAGCTAGGCTAAAAGTCTGTTTATTCAGTATCCTCTTCCGCTTACTGTCCCTAGCAGCTGGTCAATCAACTGTAATGGGAGTCACCAGTAAGAAGTCAAGGTACCCTACTACAGTAAAAGCTCATGTTTTACCTTCAAAGACCATCTCTCCAGCTCAGGATATCTGTAAAGGACTCCAAAGCCTCCACAGGAAAAGGAGGGGAGCAGGAAGCATCAGATCAACTTAGTGTTTTAGTCCTCAATCATGCATTTAGAGATCACGATATGAGGAAACACATTAAAACTTAGTACTAGGTACAGCTTTAACTGCTTACATTTTGTCAAAAAGAAAATCCAGCTGATGCAGGAGAATCATGTCCCTAAACCCACATCATGTAGACTGTGAGGTGACACTGATAGGATTCAGTGATACAGAACAGGGCAGCAGATGACAAGCCACAGTGGTTATAAATGTCCTTTCCTTATTAAACACTCGTACTCCACCTACACATAAAAGCAGAAGTCATCTAAGTGCAATTCTATTAAGTTTATTATTTAAATAGTGGATGTGTTAGTTGTAAAAAGGTGACTTTAGTATTAAATACTTAATTCCTCCATTTTCACAGTGCTACTTCTTACCCATTAAGAGTGCACAGCAACTTACAGAGTATACAAGAGAACAGTAACCGAGTTCTGGATTTCTGCAAACCTACAAAATAATTTCCCCCACTCTTGCCACAGGATTTTCAGTTATTTTCTCTTATACAGGGACTTCCTTGACCCATGCCCTAAAAACAAACAAAAAGAGTAGTATTAAGATATATTCTTCTTCTAAATACATGTCAATTTGCTTCTAAAAGACAGACTAGGCATCAGTGAGAGCCTTTTTCAGATCAACCATCGATCAGGGTCTTCAGTATCAGAACTCTACTAATCTTCTCAGAAAGGATAAATTTTAGACGAGTAGTATTGGACTTGCTCATGTTAACTATATTGTTGGATTCATCCAAGAAACACCAGCTACTTCTGGGACAAACTAATATTTTAGTATTTATCAAGTTCCCTTGATTCTTCTATAAAAAAGGTACTAGTAGTTAAAGGGTTAATGTCAACATTCAAATAATCTAACTTCAGGACTGCTACCAGCTCCAACTAAGATGCTTCCTATTCAAGATGCTTCCTATTCTGACCCTCTAAATTCCAGACCCTGTAAATATATGCAATTTTCTGTTTAAAGTGTAAAAAAGATGAACTATATATTCAAGACTGCCCCACAAAGGCACAACTCTGTTACTCTATCTACTTAATGTTACTGCCCCATCATTTTTGCCATTTTCTTCCAGCATGGAGGCTCCTACTCCGTAAAGCTGATCTTCTAAAGAATCCTCTTGGTACAACACCAGTGTCCTAAAAAGTGCAGTACTTTGGCTGAGGCAGACCTGCAGCTTAAACAACAGGATATGCTGCAAAATGACCCAACACTTCTGAAAATCACTAGAACAGTTTGCAGAGCAGCTAAACAAAAGCAGTTGATATTGGTGTTTCCCACTTCCAGTTCAAACCAAGAACCATCAGCCCTCATGGCATTAGTAGGGGGTAAAAAACCCCACACTTGTAGCAGTCATTTTTGTAGCTGGCTACCAACCTCTGCGTATAGTGCCTTTAGGCACTTCCCATGCTTCTTCCATGTCATGTCTTGTGTCTCTGCGTTTTGAAGGTGGCTTGCTTACTTTTCTACTGGGTTTAACCAAAGGTGGGCACCCTAAGCAGCAAGATAAAACCAGCATTATTACTCCACAGCTTAAAGAAAATAGAAGCTTGACTTTCCCCCCTAGTCTCCGCTGTTCCTCTTTCTCTCTTCCCTCGCTGTAGCTGATAAGCTGACACTACATATGCCACACAGTTCGTAATTTCTACAGCCTTTAAGCCATAATTCCAGGGTGGGTTATAACTTGGACTGGTGTTAAACACAGTAACAGGGAACCCAGTATGGCTTGGTTATTTCTGCTCTAGTTTACTTCAACTGTTCAAAACTAGTCGATAGGCATCCATGGTCCGAATTCCCCCACTGCTTTAACACCTCAGTTCTTTAGACCTGTTAAGTTGGACACCTCAGATGCACAGTTCAAGAAATCAAGTTTAGCATGTGATATTACTCTTAAAGCAACACATCTCATTTAGTCAAACCCCCTTACTTGCAGAGCACTTTTAAGCACAAGACTCAGTTGAAGAAGACAGTCCTAATATAAACATTTTTAAAAGGATGAGATATTCTAGCACTTTGAGGCATCCATTGCCATCAGCAGCTGTCAAAAAAGTGACCTCCTGCTTCCTAATACTGATACCTAGACTGGAAAAGGAGGATCAAAAAGCAGGGAATAACACAAGCTGAAGATCCTCAGTATGTCATACTATCCATAACTTAGAAGAAATAGAAGGGACTTGGTGAACATTAAAAGAACTTTAGAATTGCTTCAGTATTTTTATGAATTACTCTTAAATAGGAAAAACAGCAGCTCCTTTGTTTTTACAGGGAAGGCTAGCATTAAAACAAACACCACAACATTTTGCAGTCTGCAGCCTCCAGTACAGGAGACAAATCCCAACCTCCAACATGCTCAAGCCATAAATCTTTTAAGCTTTGTCAGCATTGCAATACACTAAAGGAAGTGTGTTTGGACTGTTGACACATGAAGCCTGATATATACTGTTATTGAGCTGAAAAGAAAGTCAGTCTGTTCTGAAGACAACTTCACACAGTTGCTTGATAAACTGCTCCTGCAATACTTGAGAGCCTGCAATGCAAGAGAATTGTAGCACACTAAAACAGATTCTGCAGTTGTTATGGTTGTTCCAACAGCTACCAAGAAACACCCTGGAAGAGCATCTAGAAACCTGTCTGAGATACAAGTAGACCTGAACTGTGAACAGCCATTCTGCTTCAGAAGGGAAAGCTATGGGAACTTAAAAGCTACAGGATCTAACAGAGCTAAAATAACTTTAGCTTCTCTTTAACCATGTCATGGTGATTTGCACTCAGATATCCCTCAACAGCAGAGGGGGAACTGCTGGTCCATGCTAGTTTCTCTGAACATTGGCCTACATAGCTACTACATGACTTGTGTTCTACCTATCTAGATGAGTCACTATACATACATGCAAGCATTATCACCCTATTAGCTCACACAATGTTACAGTGTGTGTCAGCAACAACTTTGCACAAAAGCTTTCCTTGGCCACACAAGACCACTTGATTCCATGACTTTCCCCCCCAGTACTTGCAGCTATGATGTAAAAGAGCTATGATATATCCTTACTTGGGGCTATAGCCTCCTCAAGCACACAAGGTGTACTGGCCAACAGATATTTATAACAGAGCAATGTTAATTGGTTTTATGAGCTTCAAAACTCACCCAAATGCTTTAAGCTTTCTGTTTCATATCAGTTTGGTACTATTTTGAACATCTCTTAACAGAAACAGCATGAAGAGGTATGTTTTACCTTGTTCCTTAGTCTTGGCTGCAGGTGAGTGACTACCATGTACTTGGCCAGTAAGTTTGGGTTTAGCACCACTTCTAATCCAATACTCCTCAGGTGATATCTCCATGTCCTCCCTTAATAGCTTTCCTAGTAAAAAAAAGGTTGATACATTTAGTGTTTAGTTCTGCTTGATCTACAAGCCAGAAATCAGACAGCTACTGAGTCTAATTGTGTGAGTATTGCAATAAAAGCATCATTTTCTGGAGGCCTCACTTGACAAGAAATACAGGTCAATTTAAGTTAGCAGATTTTGTGCACACAAGTTTAAAACCCTTATGCCTGTTAGGAGTAGCTCTCCCTTTTTTAGACACCTGTCACAAGACACAGTTGTACTGAACAGCCACTTACTGGAGTTCCCACATAACCAGATATAAACCCCAACAGGTAACTCTGCTTATTCCCAATTCAGATGAACCCAGCCTGTCTGCCTTTGACTAAAAAGGGTAGTTTCACACTGATAAATGTAAACGCAGCACAGTGTTTGTTTCTAACAGAAAGAAGAGCAGCAGCTTGTATAAGAGGAACAGCTTGACAACTCTTCTGCAGGAGTTACACAGGGTCACCAGATTACAATGATGGGAGAGACAGTGATCCAAGCATCAATGTTCAAGATATCATTAAACAAAGGTAAGCATGTTGTTCAAGCAACCTTGAGCTTTTCAAGCTGGTTTGAACAATTTGCAGCTGCAATTATTGGGGTTTCTTTTGTGTATTAAGCAGCTATTTACCCTCAGCAATTCACTTACCTCTCCAGAACTTCTTTAGCATTTGCTGGTGTTCAAGGACTTCTTTCCTCACCATTGGTCTCTTCCTTCTGCAGTACCTGTAGTCACTGTAGACAGCTTCATCTTCTGCCTTCTCTTTTGTCTTATAAATCAGGATGTTTTCACCAAGCCCAAGCCTACTTTTTTTCTCTTGAGCAGGCCAGCTAATGAACTGCCCCGGTACTGCATTTTTAGGTGGTTTCCAAAGCACCCGCTGACCCACTTGGTAGAAGCTTCCTTTACTAGGCGCCAAGATTCCATACGGAGTAGCTTCTTGAAAGAAATACTCTATCTCATCCATGTCATAGTCTTCATTCTCACCCTCCTCTTCCTCTCCATCTCCCTCTTCTTCCTCCTCCTCCTCCTCTCCCCTCACAGAGTATTCTTCAGAATCCTCAACTTCCGATACACTCTTAATTTCTTTCTTCTTGAGAACATTGGGTTTTCTCTGAACAGAAAATCTAGGAAGGGCTCCCAGCTTTCTACCTTTACTAGAGGCTTCTTTAGTCTTCATGGTTGAAACTTTTCTAATATCCTGGTCATTCAAGCTGTTCATCTGCTCCTTTCCTACCAGTTCATCTTCATTAAGAGACCCACCACTCGCAATTTGCTCTTTCTGTAAGCCATCTGTATCTTTCTGGAACATATACATGCTTTTATGAAGCACATAGTCAGGGACTAAACAAGACACCGCAGCATTATCGATTGATGAACCTTCCTCTCTGGAGGACATGTCATCAGAAGACAGACTGAGCACACTTGGACGTTTCCTTTGTGGCAAACAAGCGTCATAGCTGTACTTGGTGTCCATACTGTCCAAACAAGCCAGCCAACTGCTAGAGGGAACAAACTTCTCAGCTGACTCATCACACCACGAGTTCTTCTCTGCTTGACCCTCACTGGTTGCACTGCGACTCAGGTTCAGCATTTTCTGCTGAAAGCTCAAGTCATTCATTACCTCCATGCCAGATGGAAGTAGGTCTGCTTGGGGAACAAAGTTGAGTGCTTCTTGAGGAGCTTTTGTAGATTTTTTAGAGCTAGATTTCTTAGTGACTGCCACATTATGTCTTGCCCCTGGTTGATCAATGCTAACAGATCTTGCTAGCTCTGTTATTTGAGCTGCTGTGCTTTCCCCTGGGGGGGATTTTGCCTGTTGGCTTGTATTTGCCTCCTGTTCTGCACCCAGCTCCACTTCAGTATTTTGGACTTCGTTTTCTTGCACAGCTACAGCACCCTGCTTGGAGGGGAGAACAGCTTTTCTCTCATCTAAGGAAGTTCCTGGTACCATTTTCTCCTCAATTATCATTCCTTCACATGAGCTGACAGAGAATAAGTCACGTGGGACTATGTTCTCTGTGACTGGTTTACCACTCGCCACATCATACAGAGGGATAGTTTCCTTAAAGGACTTCCATAACTGAATAGCTGGAGAGCCATTTCCATATTCTATCCTCACTTCTTCCTTCTCAAAGGCATAGCTCCCAGTAGGAAGATTTCTATACTGTGCAGAGCTGGAAGGGCTCTTGTTATGAAACTCTCTGTCTACCACAGCAGAAGGTCCAGATGAGTTTGGCTTCTCAGAAGTACTTTCAGTCTCTGTGCCTACTCCAGAAGAAACACAGGCCTTGTTTCCTGCATCACAGCCTTTCGTTTCTGTATGGATATCTTGATGCTTTTTGGGCTTGTTTTCAGGCTGTCTAGGATCAGTCTGTGTTTCTTTGGTCTCCATTTTTCTCCCAGGGTTACTGTAGTGTCTAAATCTTGTCGCATGATAAAACACAGGGGAAGGTGGGGGACCATTAAAATAAGGCCTTCTGTTGACTCTTGCCTGCACTGGATGTTGTGGAACAAAATATCCAGGGTACTCATGGAGTGCAACAGAATAAAATGGAAAGTATGGATTTCCATTTCGAAAGCCTAGACATTGGGGATAAGAAAAACACATCCATTTATAGCTTCTTTCTGAAAGAAGTACTTGTGATTAATATTTATCTGCATACACAGGGGTAGCTACATGCTCAGATACATAGGCAAGTAGAAGACATTTACAGATTGCACTGAACAGGATTACACTCTGCAAGGAATTGGAAGTTTCTCCATATCCATGTGTTTAGGATTCCTGTAACCACAACCCTTACTTGTCAGGCAGATTCTAGAGTTGTGCCTACAGGACAACTATCACTTAATGTTTTGCTTAGCTTTCCTTCTCCTCATGCTTTCCAGCACACAAGCCACACATTTAACTAGCACCACATAGGGCAGATCTTTGACAACTAAAGCATTACATTGGAAATTTAAGGTAGAATCAAGGAGCTTACAGACACATCTACACATTTTTCCTCTGCCCTAGCAGTAATTTACTAAGTAAACCCACCCCAGACAGCTCTCATGTACCTTACCTGGAGCAGGCACACAGTAAGGACTATATGCTTGACCGAAGTACCATGGATTTGGAAAAGGCTGTTGTGCCGTTGGCTGTGCATAAAAGAAGGGTCTTGAGTTGTTTGCGGAATATGATCCACTTTCTGAAGCTGAAGCAGCATTCATTTTGATTGCTTTTTGAACACTGAAAGAAATCAACAATCAGGATTAATGAGCTGAAACAGGCCACAACATAATCATTTTTAGGCTTGGTCAAAATTCAGTAGTCATTCTCTCCCAGACCAAATGTAAAGGCATTTTTCATCTGGAAAAAGCTAATCTTTCAAATAGGAGGAAAACTAGCATTAATGTTAAGTCTTTTAGTCCTCTTTTACTAAGCAGCTTCTTATATGCAGCTTTCAATATTACAAACCCACAGCAGAATTACAGGGCTGGTAGCTTCAACCTAGCCATCTACGCGCACATCCCACCTGTGCACAAATCCACATCAGCAGCAGCCAAGCAAATTGCAAATTAGCTTTCAGTTAATCAGCCTGGAGCAAGTGATCTCAAAAAGCCAAGCCAAACAGAAAACCCACAACAGAAAACTTATCAGTCAGATGTTTGGCACTTTGTGAAGCAAACACTGCAACATACACTGTGCTCAAGACCACAGTAAGAGCTCTATTAATTAACTCAGGAGTTCTGCTGATTATATATTCTACAATAACAACAGCTAATATAATAAGCCAAACACTTCAGTGACACCATACTGCCTATGCTTAAGTTAACCGATACTTAAACACAGTAGTGTTATTAAGCCTTAGTTTACATTCAAAGCCACCTAAAATTCACAAGACAAAGCTTACAGCTTTCCTTAGCACTAACTTCAGTCAATTCTAACTCATGCAAATGAGACTCTACCACACACAGGCTAGAGGTAAGAAGAAATCAGAGAACACAGGAGTTGTACACTGGGAAAGAAATAAAAAACAAAGCAGAAGCTCAACTTTTTACAGAAGTTAAGAGCTAAAAAATTATGGAAAAGGAAAAACTTCATTGAAGACCAGTTACCAACCAACACATAGTTCAGCTGGAGTTTCACAGAACTCTCAATAACACTAGGACACTCTTTAGTCCTCATTCAGAATAGGTTGTCTAGCTCCTTTAAGCACCAAAAAAACCCCTAAACAAAGTACAGACTTCCTACTTAGTCTCCTAGGCCACAGAAACAGGAACAAAAGCCCCTCAAAAAACCTCCAAACCAAACCCAAGCTAAAGAAAGAATCCGTAAAACCTACATTATTCACCCCCCATCAGAGCCCATCAAAACTAAGGTCTATGCTGTGACTGCTACTGGTCACAGCCCAGCAAAAAACTACCCACAACCGTAGCTCACCCTCTTTATGGCCAGCAGCTGCCTTATGTCCACTCCCTCTCCCATCTGAGGCTCATTGAACAGTGATGCTGAGGCCCTTTTCTATCGATGCGTGGGAGGGAGAATCAAGCCATAAGGCAAGAAACCATGGTAAACACCCACAGCTGTTCTGCAGAAAGGCAGCAGTCTCTTCTTGCAGACATTTAAGCTGCATCCCTAAGCAGCTTTCCCTTTTGTAATAACAGAGTTTGTATTTTAAAAAAAAAGAGGGAAATGAGGTGTCTTTTGCTTAAATCCACTCTCAAAGACATTTTTTGTAGGAAGAAATATATTCAGGCAGTGCTGAAGTAAGTTTGTCTGTATTTCTGAAGTTTAATGGTTGGTCAGAGTTAAAGGGAGCAACACTCCTGCATCCCAACATGGCAAAGTGGATTCACCGAAGAAATCAGAATCACAGAAAGTTAGGGATGGGAAGGGACCTCAGAAGATCATTTGGTCCAATCCCCTTGCCCCCACAAGATCCCCTAGATCCAGTCACACAGGAATGTGTCCAGGCAAGTTTTGAACATCTCCAGTAAAGGAGACTCCACAACTTCCCCCTGGGCAGCCCCTTCCAGGGCTCTGCCACACTCACTGTAAGGAAGTCTCTTCTCATCTCTACGTGGAACCTCCTCTGTTCCAGCTGCCACCCATTGCCCCTTGTCCTGTCATTGGATGCCACCAAGAAGAGCCTGGCTCCTTCCTCCTGACACCCGCCCTTTCCATATTGATAAACATTCATGAGGTCACCCCACAGTCTCCTTTTTTCCAAGCTAAAGACCAAGCTCCCTTTCCTCATAAGGGAGATGCTCCACACCCTTTATCATCTTTGTAGCTCTGCCCTGGACTCTCTCAAGCAGTTCTGTGTCCTTCTGGAACTGAGGGGCCCAGGACTCAAGTGGTCTCACCAGGGCAGAGCAGAAGGTGGAGGAGAACCTCTCCCATTCTACTAACCCCTTCTAATTCACCCCAGGATGCCACTGGCTGCCTTGGCCACAAGGACACATTGCTGGCTCCTAGTCCTCCTGCTGGCCACCAGGACCCACCAGAAAATGTTTGTTCTATATGAAGAATGGAAAATTTTACTCCAGTAGAGCTCACTGTAACAGGTATAACAGAAATTTATGCCTGAGATTGTAATTTGCCTCCACCCTGGGTCTTTACAGCAGATAAGAATCCAGAGTGGCAACTTTGCACCTCCGGATGATGGATCACCAGCGCTGAGAAAGACAGTGAGAGGAGGACAAACAATGCACGATGCAGGTAGCTGAGTGATGAGAAAGAAGCAGCATGTGGACCTCTAAAGACTTTCCATTTCTACTTTGGGAAATTCCTCTGTTCTGTTTATTTCTCTCTATGATATTCAAATGAAACAAGACCGTTGCCCTAACATACAAATTCTAAACTGCCTGGAAGGATTACTGAGTGTGTTCCTCACAGACCTCCCCTATCAATGCTTGTATTTTCCAGTGAATAGAACTGGGCCCATCACTGATCCTTGGGGGGCACCACCATGGTACCATGGACACCAGCTGGATGGGGTACCATTCACAACCACTCTCTGAGCCCGGTTATCCAGCCAGTTTTTAACCCAGAGGAGGTTGCGCCCATCCAAGCCATGGGCTGCCAGCTTTTCCGGGAGGATGCTGAGCAAGACCATGTCAAAGGCTTTGCTGAAGTCTAGGTAGACCCCATCTACCTTCCCCTCACCCACTTGGTGGCTCACTCAGTCACAGAATGAGATCAAGCTGGTTAGTTAGGGCCTTCCTTTCCTAAACCCATGCTGGCTGTGCCTGATCCCCTGATTGCCTTGTACCTGCCACTTGATGGCACTCAGGATAACTCCATAACCACTGAGATAAGGCTGACAGGCCTGTAGTTCCCCAGATCCTCCTTCCAGCCCTTCTTGTGGATGGGCACCACATTGGCCAACTTCCAGTCATCTGGGACCTCCCCAGTTATCCAGGACCAGTGATAAATGATGGAGAGTGGCCTAGTTAGCTCTTGCGGCAACTCCTTAAGCACCCTGGGATGAATCTTTTCTGGACCCATAGACTTGTTAAGGTTCTTTTCCCCTGTTACTTCCCTCCTCTGAAAGGCCCCTGGCCCTGTGACCACCGGGTGATGTTTGTTTGAGGGGCAGGTAAAGCCAGGTTGGCCCAAAGGCCATTTCAGCTTTGTGGTGTCTTAGTCCACAGAAAAAAATAGAGGAAAACAGGAGGCTCTGGAAAGAAGAGAGGGACAAGACTGGTCTGAACTGCACCATGCGGCCAGCCAAGAAGGCCAAATGGTCTCCTGGTGTGCACTGAGTACAGCTAGCAGGTTGAAGGAGGTTCTTTTCCCCCTATTCTCCCCTCAGTGAGGCCACATTTGGAGTGTCCATCCATAGAATCACAACGGTTTGGGTGCAATGGACTTCTGGAGATCAGTTAGCCCAACTCCCCTGCTAGAGCAGGATCACCTAGAGCAGACCAAACAGGTAGTTGTCCAGGCAGTTTCCAGTTCACAAGAGACAAAAAACTACTGGAAGGTCTGGTGGAGGCTACAAGGATGCTCAAGGGGCTGGAGAGTCCCCTTTATGAGGAAAGGTTGGAGGGCTTGAGGCTGTTCAGCTGGTGAAGAGCAGGCTGAGAAGGCATTTGATCAGGAAGGATGAGGCCAGACTCTTCTCAGCAGGAACTGGAACCCAGGAGGGTCCACGTGAGGTAAAACTTTCCCAGCACAATGCTGATACAGGCTGCCCTGAGAGTCTGCGGAGTGTCCTGCTCGGGAGAGCTTAAAAACGCCGTCCTTCGTGTGTCTCTGCTGTGAGTGGAGGGGTTGCTCTGGGAGCTCCAAGGGGTCCCCTCCATCCCCGCATCCCAACACCGCACCGCTCTGGGGTGACGCTGTCCACCGCAAGCCCAATGCTTGCAATGAATCATCTTCCCCAGCAGGGGGCGGTGTGTGTGTGTGGCGCTGCGGCCCTCTCCTCCCTGCGCCTGCGCGGGGGCCATTGCGCGGGCACAGGAAACGGGGGCGGGGCCTGGCGCGCGGCTGCCCGGGCATGCGCAGGGCGGGGGCAGTGCGCAGAGCCTCGTAACGGCTGCAGGACGGGGAGCGTGGGGGGGGCTGTGTGTGTGTATGTGAGTGACTGTGAGCGCGCCTGC
>VZRI01001588.1:197948-229112 GCA_013397515.1 Upupa epops
CTGCGGCGGTTCCCGTCCGCGCCGGACACCGGGCGGGCGGTGAAGGCGGAGGCGGTTGCCCTGGGCCGGGGCCTACAGACCCAGGGCTGAGCTGGAGAGGGCAGGGGAGTTCCGAGCGCTCCCTCGTCCCGTTCGGATGAGCAGGATGGGATGTTTAAAACTTATGTGGGTTTGTTAGCGATGTGGAACAGCTCTGTAGTTGCGGTGCTGCTTGTAGCTGCCCGCCTTTCCTTAACGGTACGTCTGGTTTGTGTGTAGCTATAGTATTAGATACTACAGGCACCGGGGGTGGGCTTTAGTGTTCACGTGAGGGTCTGTAGGGGGCACCTACAGGAAAGCTAAGCCCGCTTTTTATGAGGGATTCTAGCGACGGGACAAGGGGAACGGTTTCAAGCTAAAAGACGGGAGATTTAGATCAGATCTTACAAAGAAATTCCTCTCTCTGAGGGTGCTGAGGCAGTGGAACAGGTTGCCCAGGGTGGTTGTGGATGCTCCATCCCTGCAAGTGTCCCAGACCAGGTTGAATGGGACTCTGGGCAGCGGCAACGTGGTCTGGTGAGAGGTGTCCCTGCCTATGGCAGGGGGCTGGGAACCAGACAATCTCTGAGGTCCCTTCTATTACATAGAATGGTTTAGATTAGTTCTTAGTGAGCTTTTATAGACTAAATACGTGGATGATACAGCTTTGATGGTGGCCATCTGGATGCCTAAGATTCTTTAAATATTTATTATTATTTGTGAGTAGGATAGATACCTGCTGCTTTTGAAATAACTTTTATTATGATTCGTAAATTACTTTGCATCTGATTTTTTAGAGGTTTCTGTGCAAGGCCATAGCTTGGCTTCTGTGTTTGTGACCTGAATGTTTATGAGTAGTTGTGAGCCTTCTTAGGGCTGCATCTCTGAGTTTTGTTGAAATGGTGCTGTTTAAAAGATCAGTAAAACAAAATATCAACTATTTTTTCTTTCTTATTTATGAAAAACCAAACAAGGTAATTTTTTTCTATTTAATATAGTGTAAATCATATAATCCACTGAACTGGGTATAGGTATCACACTTCTTTTCCTAATTACTTGTATGGTTGGAGTAAAGGGTTCCTGTTATACTTGCTGCTGTGTAACTAGTATCTTGCAGGAACAGACCCAAGTGTGAAAAGGGATGTTGCTGCTTAGCTAGTATTTTTAATTGTGTTTTGGGCAGGTGGTTTTTGTTGGGGTGGGGTTTTTTCAGGCAGGTTATGTTTTGGTTTCTGTGATTATGAAACAGAACAGAATTGGTGCAAATCCCAACAGTTATGTGCCTAAATTTAGTGGCTGCTTCATTATTGAGAATATTTATGTCTGAGTAAGATACTCATTAAAGGACACATTTTATCCTTGCAGGTAATAACTTAGGATTAGTTAAGCTGCAGTAATTATTGACCTAATTTCTTAACGTAGGAAATTATGTTTTTGTAGTTTAATATTGTGTCTTACTGTGAATATTTTCAGGGAGTGACGTATGTTTGTCAACTGGAATTTAAGTTATAAAATATAGCAGATTCGCTTCATTACCATGAGCTAGAGTTGAGAGATTAAAGGTGCTTTTCTGTGCCTATGTGACGTATGGCTGGATCTTCCTGGAGACATTCCTGGCCCCCCTTTTACTTTTTTTCAGAAGTTAGTTTTCCAAAACATCTCGTCTTTTCACAAAACAGAAACACCCTTGGGGATGGAAACTACTTGTGCTCAGGTGGCCAGATGCCAGGTTAAGTTGTTGGTTTATCTCGTACTCATTTCATATCTGAGCAGGTATTTCCTTTAGGAGCAGGAAAACAGGAAAGAAGCTGGTAATGAGAAGTGCACTGTGACCAAACATGTTGTTAGAATGGAGTGTCGCACCTCTGGGCTTCACCTCCTGTGCCTTTTGAGAGACCTCACCTACCTCAAAGTTGTAACTTGTCTCCCAAGTATAGTATGTATGGAAAACAGTAGTAGTTTCAATGTGAATAGTAATTTTCAAGATGATAATGTTGTAGGAGTAAATCAATCCTTATTTTTTGTGAAATTTCATGTTGCCTTGGGTTTCTGGATGTTGTGCTATCAAAGACACCTTTAATAGCTTTAGAAGAGAGGAAAACTTTCAAGTCTGGAACTGCTTCATCCAATACCTATTTCTTTTTCACTGACAAGGATGCTAATTTGATACATGACTCAAGAATCTGGAGCTTCCAACTCCTTTTTCTTATCTCCTATCTTTGAGATCTGTTGGCTAGGTGTATTGATTTACACAATCAATTTTTAACTGGCTTTAGTACTTGTATTCTTGCTGTTAGCTGTTGTAGGCATTTTGAAACACATTGATTTGTAACTTGCCTTATTCTTAATAGCAACTTGGTGCTGAAGTGCCCAAGCTGTCCTCCCTAGCTGGGAGAATTACTATCTCTACACCCATAAAGTCTTGTGTAGTTTGGCGTACAGTTGTTCACTTCTTATTTCTGACATTTCATTATGTTAAAAATAATGAATGACTCACTTCTTCAGATGTGTTTCTACTTGTGATTCGTATGAAGCTCTTTTGGATGGAAATACCAACTAGATTAAAAGTGCACAACGCTAGCTTTTTTTTGTTTATTAGGTGAAGCTGTATCAAATAAGTTGAGTGTCCAGAGAATTAAGTTTTGGTGGTTGTTTTTTTCTTCCTGGGTTTATTGAGGTGTGAATCACAGCTTTGTGATGTTAGACTTCAGGGAGTGTTTAGATGGCTGAAGATGCAGATAGGAACTTCTGAGACTTTCAGGGCACTTGTTTCCCAGAATTTTATTGGGAATGAGGTGTCTTGTCTGTCAGACTTCCTAATGCGATTTTGAGAAGAACTTTTTTTAGACATTTTGATACTAGAAATAAAATAACTTCCCATCCTCCAAGTTGCTAGACCGTGTATATCTCTTTATCAATCCTTGCCTGACCTTTGATTGAAGGAAGGCAGTTAATAGCCTGTCCCATAACTCATTAGCACTTGATGACTAAGGTTTTTAATGGGTCTCATTCTGATTTGAACTACAAGAATAAGCATTAAAAGCCACCTCATTAGAATGACTTAAGAGGGGTTGTTTTTAAGCAATTCTTTTAGCTTATCAGCCTGTTACTTAGTGTTCTCCAGGCTGATAGGGAGTTACTTTGGATCACCAGTATTAATTGGTTCCTTTTGCAGTCCAGTGCTGCTGTGGCCTTCCAGCAGCTACCTACCAGTCCTGATTTAGATATATGGCTTCCAAGAAGTTACGCAGAACAAAATGGCCATTCCAGTGACATCGCTGAAGGGGCAGACTTATTCATAGAGCTCGTATTCCGCAATTATTTTTATTCTGTCAGAATTTTGGTTCAGAGGCTTAAACAAACTTCAGCCAAAGATCTTTTAATCCATAAATCAGAAATGTTTGTTGCTGTGTAGTTGCACAAGGGCTAGAGGAGATTGTAGTGCATCTGTAGACATACACAGTTCATAATTTTTCCAAGCTGTATGGCAGCCAGACATGGTATAGGCAGGGATGTTTGGTTGGATCTGGAGAGACTCAAGTGTTTTGCAGTTCTCCTTCAGCAAGTGTGTGGCTTTGGATAAATTGATTCTTACTTTAGTGCCTGTTTTTCAGCTTCCTTAAAATTGTCTTAAACTCTTCAGAGTGGTGCAGGAGAGAGGTAGGTAGTCTCGGGTGACTTCCTGGGCACAGAATGATGTTCCTAGACCCTTTATCCTAATGTTTTGAACAGATTCGCTTGACTTGGGCTAATGACCATATAGGCGATGGCAGTTGCACATCAGAGATCCTTTGAGTATTTTTGTTCTCCTGAGGGTTGTTTATAATTGTTCCAATAGGAAGAAATGGGATGAACTCCAGAGTTTGTGACAAACAAATACAAAACGTTCTTTAGCAAATGGTTATCACTGGCAGCAGTATTGGATGTGGAAAACAGCCATCGTGTACATAGCATGTTCCTACAATATGCCACCTCTCTGGAGCACATCATAGAGATGAGATGGTTCCAGGTCAGCTGCCAGCCAAGAGCTCCAGCTTGGTAAATATGCACTTCAGAGGTGGTTCACATCACACAAACATTCTGTAGATAACCTTCTGTCGTCTCCTCAGTCTCTTCGGCTCCTGAGGGTCATACTCAAATGTTCATGCTATTTATAGTAATTAATTTCACAGTTCCAGCTTGTATTCTGCTGAACAGGTCTGATTTTTCAGTTATCAGCTGTCAGCCACACACTGCCAAAATTGCCTTTAATCTTACTAGCAGGTGTGTATTGATTTCTCCATGGAGCCGTGACTGGTTCTGTTACCTCATGACTAGACCAGTGAATATTACTTATACTCTTTTTTCCTGTTTTTGAAGATTTCTATTCTTTAGTATTACATTAGATAGGAGGTTATGGTATTGGTGACAACTTTTTCTTAAGCCTAGTACTACTGACGCTGCCGTAACGGAGCTTAATCCACCGGCTTGTATTCTTGAAACGTTACTCCTGAGCCAGGATAAACAATGCTGTGGTGAGACTTGGGATACCAGCAGAGCCACGAACTATTTATTTCTGTGGACCTGACACACTTAAGAAGTCTGTGTGTCTCTGCAGCCGTTTAAAGTTCAGTGCAAAATCTGTCAGTGGAGTAGGCTGCATGTTAAGCTGTTTTCAGATCACCAGCATAGCGGTCACTGATGCAGGGACAGGCTGCCTGCTGATTTGATGGGAAGAAGCTGGGATTTGAAGCATCAGGTCATTGCTTTAGGTGAGCAGTATCTTTGTGCGCCCTTGGTGTACTGGTGGCTATGTGACTTCAGCAGCTAGCTGTGTCTGCAACTTGGAAGGTCTGAAGTGAGGGCTTACAGCTGTTGTTGCAGCAGATAGGAGTCTCTCCTCTATCCTCCCTCAAAAGACCTTTTCTGTTTTTCTTAGTTAAGGAAGAAATGCCTCAGTGTGAGTGTGGTGAGGCACTGGAACAGGTTGCCCAGGGAGGTTATGGATGCTTTCTCCCTGGAAGTATCCAAACCCAGGTTGGATGGGGCTCTGAACAAACTGGTCTGGTGAGAAGTGTCCCTGCCAATGGCAGGGGGGTTGGGAGTAGATAATTTCTGAGGTCCCTTCCAACCTAATCAATTCTGTGATAACAAATAGTGAACATTGGACTATTTTGATTGTTTTTCAGATAAACAACCAGGGAAAACTAAGCGTTTGAGAGTCCTGTTTGTATGCCTTTCTTCACTGAAATAGAGCAGTGGCACAAAATTAATAGTAATTACAGTGATATTAACTAGACCTATCTTTACAGTGAATGAGGGTTAAAAGAGAGTTGTCTTTGAACTGTATTCCAGGAGGGCAAGGGCTGATCATGGATATGGCAGATACAGCCTTCATCCAGCACTCAATTGTATGTTTTTGTGTGGGATTCAAAGTTTCATTTTCAGGAAGGTGTTTCTGTATTCACAGCTCATCATGAACTTTAAACGTGTCTCATACATTTATCAAATGTGTGGCTCATTATTCCTCTATTTTGGAACATGAAAACAGCAGCAGACTAAGGTGGAAGTATTAGATATGCGTGATACTCCAGTGTCCTTTACAATGGTGATTTTACTGTCACAGCTACCCCATTCTTAATTACATTTGTACTTACATGGAAGGTAATAGGTGATGCCATAGTAGGAGGAAAAAGTCTAAACAAGAAAACAGACTCGGGCCACCTGTGTTTGTGGCTTTGCAACTGGTCCAGGAGTTATGATAGCTGCTTATTGTAGCATCCCTTTGTTCCTATTCGCTTGTCATTTTCCTTAGCTCCTGTCTGCAGCAGTCATGCTTAGCTGGTGAGTAGAAGTGACTTGGAAGAAGAAAAGCGGGATATGAAATATTAATAGGTGATGTGCTTCTGCACAGAGAAGACAAATCAAATGAATGCTGAGAATGTAGGAATGCCAGAGGTGAAATAAATGTGTTGATGATGATGTTAAGCTGAGTTAGAAAGTGATAGAATGTTGAAGAAACTGCATTTGTATTGTATAGTGGCCTGATATCGATTATAAGCTTTCAGTAGATAAAAACCCAGAAACAGGAAAAAGTGGCTGTTCAGTATGGAAATGAAAGAAAATGTGGCTGCCTTATCAGTGGCTGGAGGAAATGCTGGGTGGGTAAACTGGGAAAGTTTTGGAAGATGAACAAAGTGAACAAAGCCTTGCTGAACCTCATTTTAACTCTCCATCATTAGAAGCTGTATTGACACATTAATTCACAACGCTAGGTCTTGATGAGAATGAATGTATAAACGTACAGGTTTCAGTTCTTTAAAACATTGTTTGGGGGTTTTTTTTTCTACAAGAGTTTTGGTGCAAGTGGTGAAGTACTAATTTAGAAGTAAGTCTGATAGACTGTTGCTTTTGAAGGGTAACTGTGAAAGCACTTGGGTTTTTTTAAGAGTGTTACTATGTAAATTGATCTCTGGTTTCCTGTTTTCAGTCACTCAAGTACAGCCACTGGTCACGAAATGTTGCTCCCAAATCTACCTCGGACTTCGTTTTTGTTCGTTCCTGTGCTGCGTCCTAGATATCACCAGGAGTTCTGCAGACACTTCTGAAAGTCCCTGAGCAGACTGTGACATCAACTCAAAGCATGATGTAGGTCAAAGTCCAAAACATTGATTCAGCAGCGCAAGATAACGCTGCCTTTATCAGTATTGCTTCTGAATGCTACAGACCTGCCGTTTCTTCCCTGCTTACATCAGAACCATTCAGCTGACTTGACTCTGGCAAAAAGATCTCGACTTTTCTCTCTGGTCCTGAAAACATTAATGGAATACAGTCATGGCTACCCAGGATGAGAGGCAGATCAACACGGAGTATGCTGTGTCCTTGCTGGAACAGTTAAAATTCTTCTATGAACAGCAGTTGCTGACTGATATAGTGTTAATTGTTGAGGGCACTGAATTTCCCTGCCATAAGATGGTTCTTGCAACATGCAGCTCCTATTTCAGGTGAGTATTCAAACTTGTAGAAAATCTGCCATACCTGCTTTTGAGTGTAATATTACATAATTAACAATTTATGCTCTGCAGAGAGTTTTAAAGGTCAATGAAGTGAGTAAAAAAACCTGAAATAGCATTGCTAGCCAACACCAAGAGTCAAATCTTGTTCTAGATAGGTGCCATCATTTTTACAATCCCTGGGCCAAAAAGCCAACCTCAAAACCCCAGTGTTTGTGATTATTTATTTTCTTAAGGATACTGGGTCTGAATAATGGGGGAAATTTCTTGTTCTTCTTACTTAATCTTCAAATAGTTAATATTTTCATTTCCCAGGGTAGGGCAACAAAGGATTACTGGCACTTGGCTATGAAGTCCCATTGTCATGCTGTGAAAAGTAGAAGTCGCTGTGTGAGTCGATGGCTTCCTGTTCTGAGTCATCTGGTTTTCTCTGCTCAAAGAAGCCAGAAAGTTTCTCTTGTCTGAGAGCCTTGCTGCAATGCGTGGGGTTTTTTTTGTGTGTGGTGGTTGTTTTTATTGGCTTTCGGTTCCTTCTCAGTCTCCGAGATGCTATTGCAGCTTTAATTCAGTAGTTCCTGCTTCCCAGATGTCCTGTTTTGTGCCTTTTGAAAAGTGTTTACTAAGATGTGTTGGGTGCTACGACTTCTTACAGCTACCCTCACAGAAGTCCCGGGAAGTGAGGCACTAAGCGTTTTCTGCAGCGACTAATAATCTTTTGTTGGCAACGTGGTGTAGTTAATCCCCCTATCTGGAAGGAATGAGGAAACTTGGAACTAGACATCCATGTATGTTTTAGCTTCCTGATGCTCGTTGGGATGGGCTTACTGCACACACTGCCTGTCACATGTTTTCTTTGTGATACCTGCTATCTTGTTTAGAGCTGTTGAAGGATGAATTCATCCCTTACACAGAAATCTTTTCTGCTGCTTTTTTTTGTGTTCATTTTTTCACCTCTGTCGAGTACAGTGTGATTTTTAGTAGCAGGTACTGTGTGATCACTAGAGAGAACGAATATTGCCACTGACCTGGTGCAGATGTCATAGTTCCAGCAGCCTGTAATACAACAGCCACTGCAAATGTGTCCATATTTAATGTGGGTGGGTAATCATAAGGCTGGGAAGTTGTCAGGAGTCCACGCAGTGTGCTGCCTTACACCTTGCAGTCAGATCTCTTATTCATCTGTGTGTGCTCATTATTTATGGAATGAGGCTTTGGCACTAGTTAAAAGAAGTAGAAGGCTTGTGGCTTTGTCATGTTCTGGGTTTTTTCCCCACTTTGGTTTACAAAAAGATGCTTGACTTCCTAAATTTAGGCTTTTGATGAAAAAATGATAGCACTGGAGGAGGCTGTGTGGAGAACGTGGAGAAAAACATCTCTTTGCATGATCTAGCCATTGCGTGAGTGCAGCCAGGTTACCTTCCACGCATGTGGCAGCCCTCTGACAACTGCCTCTTCTCCTCTATGAAGAGGAGTTTCTGTTGGTGCTTGTGCAGGTTGGTTACCTTTTAAACACTGTAGGGAAGTTGATACCCAAGTGGCCAGTCAGTGATCCCTCCTAAAACACAGATTGTCCCAAGATACTTTGAAGATGGCAGGGAGGGTGGGGCCAGGGCACTGTCTTTGGATGCTCTTTGGAATGGATTTGCTTAGGGAGTGGATCTCTATGTCCCTCTTTCACATCTGGATTCCTAAAAACTCTCAAAATTACGAGCCTTGAGCTGAATTCTCAATGCAACTGTAAACACCAGGCCTGAATTAATATAGAGGTCTCAAAATCCGTGTCCTCTCTGTTAAGAAACTTGGCAGGAAGCCTGGTTTACCAAAATCCAGTCCGTCCTCAACTGTGGTGCCATTAAAAACCCAGAAGGGGCAGTAGGTAAAAGCATTCCATAAAGCATTGTGGAAGTAAAACCTTTCCTTAATTGCCTCTCTGCTTTTTCAGGAGGATGTAATGGAAATACTGTTGGGGGCTTTTTTCAGACCAAGCCTGATAGCTTTTTCTCTTGGTGTCTCTTGTCTACAAACTGGAAGATCTCAGTGATGAGTGGTATATAAGAAATACTTTGTGGAGTGCTAGTTCTTGTTGTGTCTTCTGAGCTACCTCTGTCTTCTTTCCCAGAGGAGAACGTTTTTGGATATGACCTAGCTCATAAATCTGCTTCTTCTATTTTAGAATCTACAGTCTAGCCATTTATGTTTCAACAACGTTTTCTGGAGGATGTTTCTTCCCTCATGTAGTCATCTAACATGCGTAAGGTTTTAAATGTCATCAGTAAACCTGTAGAAAGTCATGGGTTCTCCAGTGACTAACAACAAGATTGTGTGTAAATCTGCTTCTGCAGCAGGCACTGCTGCTCCTTTGGGAATGTTTTGCACACCGGCTTTATCTTAAATACTACATGGTAAATACTGAAGAGCTCAGAAGAGGCAACCACAAAGGCTGTTCCCCTTTTGGAATGCAGTCAGTGAGGACCGAGAGGTGACTGTTTAAGGTGGCTGTGCGTGCTTCCTGCTGATGTTTGTCTTAACATGTCTTTCTCCTCAGAGCTATGTTCATGAGCGGGCTCAGTGAAAGCAAACAGACACACGTACACCTGAGAAACGTGGATGCAGCTACTTTACAGATTATCATAACTTACGCATACACGGGTAACTTGGCAATAAGCGACAGCACAGTAGAACAGCTTTATGAAACTGCCTGCTTCTTACAGGTAGGAATGTTTTATTCATTCATGTTTTATTCTTAAATAACTGCTTCTAGACTCTTAATCTTCCAGCTGCCTTTTATGGTTTTAAGTAGCATTTTTCTCTGTAGTCGTTTCAAAGTGCTCTTGTTCACTTTGCTTAGTGGAGATGGCAGCTGCTCACCAGATCCGTTTCGAGTGCCCATCCCTCCTTGCTTTACACTCCCTATGGAGGATGGAAGTAAAACAGTGCCATTGTAACATTTAGACATAGAATTGCTTAGGTTGGAAAATACCTTCACGATCATAAAGCCCAACCATTAACCCAGCTGTACTTGCTCTGTGTGAAGCAGCTGAGAGTCAGTCACTGAAGTATTTCTGTGTATATGGAATAATCCAGGCCTAAACTCTAAATGCAGTTACTTTTCCTCAGTTGTATCACCGGCACATGAAGGCATGGATTGTGTGCAGCTGACATGGGTGCGTTGCTCCTTTGCATTGCAGGTGGATGACGTGCTACAGCAGTGCAGAGAATACCTGATCAAAAAAATTAACGCCGAAAATTGTGTGCGTCTGTTGAGCTTTGCTGATCTTTTCAGCTGCGAAGAGCTGAAGCAGAGTGCTAAGAGAATGGTGGAGCACAAGTTCACGGCTGTGTACCACCAGGAAGCCTTCATGCAGCTGTCACACGATCTGCTGATCGATATTCTAAGCAGTGATAATTTAAACGTGGAGAAGGAAGAGACAGTTCGTGAGGCTGCTATGCTGTGGCTGGAGTACAACACAGAATCGCGATCGCAGTATTTGTCCTCTGTTCTTAGCCAAATCCGCATCGATGCACTTTCAGAAGTAACACAGAGAGCCTGGTTTCAAGGCTTGCCCCCCAATGATAAATCTGTGGTGGTGCAAGGGCTGTACAAGTCGATGCCCAAGTTTTTCAAGCCCCGACTAGGGATGACAAAAGAGGAGATGATGATTTTCATTGAAGCTGCTGCTGAAAACCCCGGTAGTCTATATTCTTCTGTCTGTTATAGCCCCCAGGCAGAAAAAGTTTACAAACTGTGCAACCCTCCGGCTGACCTGCATAAGGTTGGGACGCTCGTCACTCCTGATAACGACATCTATATCGCGGGTGGGCAGGTTCCTCTGAAGAACACCAAAACAAATCTCAGTAAAAGCAGCAAACTCCAGGCTGCCTTCAGAACTGTCAATTGCTTTTACTGGTTCGATGCACAGCAAAACACTTGGTTTCCAAAGACACCGATGCTCTTTGTTCGTATAAAGCCATCTCTGGTCTGCTGTGAAGGATACATCTATGCAATTGGAGGAGACAGCGTCGGGGGAGAGCTCAACCGCAGAACTGTGGAGAGATACGATACTGAGAAAGACGAGTGGACCATGGTGAGCCCGTTGCCTTGTGCGTGGCAGTGGAGCACGGCAGTAGCGGTTCACAACTGCATCTACGTCATGACACACAACTTGATGTACTGCTATTTCCCCAGGTCGGACGCTTGGGTGGAAATGGCTATGCGACAAACAAGTCGATGCTTCGCTTCGGCCGCTGCTTTTGGCGATAAAATATTCTATATTGGAGGACTGCACATCGCCAGCAACTCGGGCACGAGGCTCCCGAGCAGTACTGTAGATGGGTCTTCCGTAACTGTGGAAATCTACGACGTGAATAAAAACGAATGGAGAATGGCCGCCAACATCCCTGCCAAGCGGTATTCCGACCCCTGCGTTAGAGCAGTTGTCATCTCCAATTCTTTGTGCGTCTTTATACGAGAAACCCACATGCACGAGAGAGCCAAGTATGCCACCTACCAGTATGACCTGGAACTTGACCGCTGGTTTCTAAGGCAGCACATATCGGAACGCGTGCTCTGGGACTTGGGGAAGGACTTCCGGTGCACCGTAGGAAAGCTATATCCATCCTGCCTTGAGGAGTCTCCATGGAAACCTCCGACCTATCTCTTCTCCCCGGATGGAGCTGATGAATTTGAGCTGGATGGGGAGATGGTTACTTTACCACCTGTATAGCTCCCAAATCAGACTGCACAAACAATGCTGTGCTCAGTTATCTCAAAATAAAAATGGTGATGAAAGAACAGGTCTGGAAACAGAGATGTCAAACCTGTCTTTGCCGAGTTGTGTTTTTCTGCCCCCTCCCAACCCCAACACTTCAGTAGGAGTCCGTGACAGGAAAAGATACGCTTCCGTAATCCGAAATACTATGATAACTGAAAATCGTGTGTGTATCATGAGCTTCAGCATATGACTCGTCTAAAGAATTAATTTCTAGCTCGATGAAGTCTCAGTTCAGGAAAATTAGCTTCAGAAAGGTAAAAAAAAACCCCAGTAGTAGTTGCTGTTTACTAGGATGATGCCACAACCCTTTGGAAAGTATCTTCCAGTTATATTTGAACTACTTCGGGATAGTCTAACTTAAGTGCTAGTTCCATAGTTGTCAGCATGGCCTGACGGATAGGCTGCGCTGCGCTTACTGAATACTAATATCCGTGTTGGTATAGTAATGCCATGTAAAGGAAACGAAACAAATCCCATGGATCTACCTGCGGTAGGAAGGGTAGATCTTCCATTGTATGGTAACATGCAGGGCAAAGTGACTGCAGGCTCAGTCAAGCTGTATTATTTAGGTGCATGTATTCTATTTTCACTAAGTTATACCTGTCTATTTAGAACACAGGTCTTCCAAGCAGCTGGTGGGTTACCAGGTGTGGACTTTCTAAGTCGCTGGGCTTGCAATAGGAATTGTCAGCCCTCATCGTGCGGGTCTCTCGTGGAGCTTTTAATCGAGAAAGGTCTCCGCGTTCTGTATTACAGTAACATTGGCTCATGTATATTACTTCCTGCTGCTGATGTATTTTTCCATTGTAAAACAAGAAAGTTTTAGTGTGGATTAACCAGGTCTTTTATTTTCTGTTAATTTAATAACAAGCATTACTGTAGTGTGATTGTGTATAGGTATCCCTTAGCTATCAGGTTTTTTTTTTTACTTTGCGGGGGGAGCAAACTGTTCAGGAATATCTTGTGCTCTGCGTGCAGGAGAGCAGATGCTTAGTGTTGCTCTGGCATTAATCCCAGGAACCACTAGCAGTAGCGGGGCACCGCCAACCTAACGTGAACACCGGTGCTTCATGACAAACCTTACTAGCATGTTCAGCTGCATCGTGTTCTGGCACTGTATTTTGAATGACATTAATTTATTAAAAAAGACTGAATCCCATGGAGTTTGAGCGTGCTTTCTGCAGGGACGGCCGCCTTCCCAGCTACGTGCGCCTTTCTGGCAAGGAGCTTTCTGAAGGCCACTCGAAGTAGTTAAGCGGTAAAAAGCCTGGAGCCAAGTGCATGAACTGAGCGTGTGTAGTGTCCAGTGAAGGCTGGATGGGAGGTGTTCCTGTGGAACAGAGGATTGGGTACAGCTTGAATCTCTTGCTGTGGTGTTTGCAAGTCAGCCCTTCTCCCATCATGGCACAAGATCTTCTCTGCTGCCGGTGAAGAAGAGGTATTAAGGATCTTTTCCATCACCTTAGCAGGTAGGAGACCTCTTTTCCATCTTTTCTATCCAGACTAAATTCACTTACTCCATCATCCAGCCTGCCCCTGGCTTTTCCTTAATTCCATTTCATATTCCAATGCCTCTTCATTATTCCAAGCACAGCATTCAACAGGCACCAGCGCCCAGCTGTGACTGGGTCTGCAGTGGACTCAGTTCTGTGGGGTGCAGTTACAGAAAGGCTTTGGATAAGAACCTCGCCTTCCCTAAAACTCTTCCTTACCCTTCTGTTTTGCCCTCGATGGGGATGGATGTGGCCCAGAGTAACAATGGCACCGACAGAAAGAAGGGAGCTGTTAATTTCTTTAATGCAGTGATACAGCTGTTTGTGTTCAGGCAGTTTAACACCTGAAATGCCTAGATAAGAGGGGAGAAGGGACTGGGTGGGGTGGGTGGCCCTGGTGATAGGTCTGTGTATCGCTTTGGTGCAGCCCAGGACAGCCCTTGCTAGGCCTGTTAAGGGAGTTCTGGGTCTGAAGAACAGCAGTTGATGCTCTCTCCTAACTGGGTCTGGAGAACTGTGTAGTCTGGTGACAGGTAGTGTCCCAGTACTTCCCCTAGGCTGCACTGGGCTTTAGAAGGAGACCTTGGCCCTCGCCCAGAGGATCGGTGTCTCTCAAGGAGCACAGGTGGTTTGTTGTGTTGCTGAGGTCTTTCAGCTCGAGTTTAAACACTCCTCACATGTAGTTTCTCACCAAATTAAAAAGATTTAAAGAGGATAAATTTGAATACAAAATAGGTTACTAAACTGCAATAGCTCCAAGTCACAGTTGCCTCACGGAACCTGGAAGAGCTGTCCCTGGTTTCATCCACTTAATAATATACTTCCAAAAAACAGGCAGTCTGCCTGACTTCCTGCTGGCCCGCAGCTGTTGGGTATTACCTTTATGTTGTTGCTAGCTGTTCTTTGCCTGTGTGTGTATTCTGTGGTCTCAGGTTATGCAGTTCCTTACTTAAACTGCATTTACTCGATGGTGCAGAACTACACGCAGCATAGTACTGGTGAACAGCTCTCTGGACTCTGCTGAAGACTCGCTATCGGGTCACTTAGACAACTAGTAGCTGCAGTCGGTATTTGGCCCACAGGAACGCGTTGCTGGCGACTGTGATTCACAAGCCTGAATTAGTTACTTGCTTAATTTCAGAAGGAAACTGAAGGCAGAGTGCTGTCACGTGCCTGGGAATGGTCACCGGCGTTACAGTCGGAGAGCAGCTGAAACGCACGCAGGTCTCGTGATGTAAATACAGCAAAACCAAAGCCTTCTCGGAGCTCTGAACTACTCTCTTGCTACACAGGCCTATGCAACCTGCCCTTGACTTCACAGTACAGTTAGGTACTAGTCTGAGTAAAGCAGTGTTCCACCTACTCCAGCTCTGCTGTAGTGCCAAAAGACTGCTTTTTAGAGCAGTTCCACAACAAGTCAGTCCTACGTGGTTTTAAGTTCCCCCTGCCTGCAGTGACAGAAAGCAGTGATCTGGCCTACGACCATTTCTGAGGCCCCCTCTCCTTTTCACAGTTGTTGAAGAGCCTGCTCCTTCACGAGTCTGATGTCAGTTGTGCAGTGACCAGTCATCTGGAGGGCAGTGAAGCGTCGGGTTTCACTGAGAACAGGGTCAGCTGGACAGTTAACTGGGGAGGGGAATAGTGAGACTTTCAGAAGTTAGTATTTTTCATGCCTAAAGCACTGCTTTTCACACAGTTCTCATTTCACTGCAGGACTCGCGTTGGGATGTGCAGGCGCCAACGGCCACGCGATACAGGTAAGGCACAACTGCAGCCGCTGTGGTTCCTCGTGTGCAAGTGTTCTTCCTCTGTTCCTCATCTACAGCTGCTTCGAATCAGTTTATCCTTTCAGATCTGGAAAGGCTCTTTAATTGAAGTAGGCTCGTGCTTGAAACCAGTTCCTCTCCACTTCACGCTCAGTATTAGCCGGAGTTCTGTTTAGTTCCACTCCAGAATTATTTAAAGTATCACCCTCCCACGACATTTATAATGAGTGGGACTCTGTGAAGCAGAGCTCCTACTCTGAGTGCTTACAACTCAGCGGAGTACTAGCATGCTGAGTAAAACGTGGGGATTGCTCACAGCGCTGGGAGGCAGCTTGTATGAGATCTCTACATCTCCACACGCCTCCCAGTTGCAGCATGGAAGAGGCTGTAAACAGTCTGAAGCAGCAGGTGAAGGCAGGGCCTGGCTCAGCACAGAGTTACAGACACTCTGGTGTGCAAGGAAGGGTCAAAGACACTGCCTTCCCCTCTTGCTCTAAGGCATGTGCAGCTCTCTGTGGTGCCGTCTAACCTGTGAAACAAGATGCGTTTGTTTCAGCAATGAAAGGGTCTCAGTCTTGCACAGGCACCGCTGCTGAAGAGCTGGAGGATGGCTCCCCTTGATTTCATCTTGGTGAGAGGGCTGCGCCCGGTGGCTGTGCACACCCTCCTGCTGTGTCAGAACAGCTACAGAGCCCGTGAAAATAGAAGGCGCTGAAAAACCAGGGATGTCACACAGACCTCGGAGTGAGTTCAGACGATGTGCTAAACGTCAAGCTAAGCCTTAGTGCTGAGACTATTTCACGTGAGAGGACTGGCAAACTAATCCAACCTCTGAGCACACGGTTTTAGTGACGAGAGAACGTATCTCCCCCCGTTTCAGGGTGGACTTGCTCTTGAGCCCTCTGGCCCAGCGCTGTGTGGCTAGGAAACCTTTACATGTGCCTGACTAGATGCAGCAAAGAGGAAGCACAGGTTGTGTTAGACAGCACCTTAGGCTCTGCATTGCTTTTGCTGCCTTCTGGGGTGCCTGAACTTTTCAGTCCTTCGTTGTGTGCATTTCAGAGAGTTTTAGGTTGTCAGGGGCTGTACAGATCATCCGGTCCCAGCCCCCTGCCGCTATTTCATGGTCTGTGAATTCAGAGATGAGGCCAACAGGATTTGCTGCTTCAGTACTTCCATCTGTTTCACAGCAGATAAAACTAACAGGGGCTACCAGCTTTTCCAGACAAAAAGCCCCCTCTGCGTGCAGTGCACCTTTGCTTTAGCTTGACCATTCTTTGCTCAGTCTACATGTCCTTGCTTCGTTTTCTTAGTGCTCTCCTGACCTAAAGGGCAGTACCCCCTTCTTGGTGATCTAGATCAAGGCAAGAAGGGTTTGTACATGTTCTCTGCTCCTAGTGAGGCAAGCGGGAGTTGTTTTCATCACTGCTGGTCATTCACTTCAGGCAGGGAAGTGACACAGGACAGGGTATTTCCTAGCAGCAGACCCTGACAGAGTGTTACCAGAGGAGCAGGGAATGGTTAGGCAGCTCTGTGCCTACATTAGTGTTCAGTGAGACAGCCAGACTGGCAAGCTGTACTACAACCCACCTGGGTACTGGTGTTGCTCACACACCCACCCAGTCAGCTTCTGGGCATCAATCACCTCAGCACCAACACAAGTATAACTCTCCCTAGTTTTAATTAGGAATCCAAACCCTGCTGGTTGTGTTTGATAGGGAGTGGGGTTAAGGCCACGAATGTCACCGACCTGCAGCTCTGCGCCTGCTTTAGTTCCGTGTCCTCTACCACAGCATGAAAAGAAGACTCAAACCACCGCGGAGCCGTTTGTCATACATCTTTAATCACAGTACAGGAACGTAGTGTTTCTGCCTTTAATGAAGACACCTTGGGTTGCTCTTAATGAAAGCTAAACACCTGCAAGAGAGGAGAATTACACTGCATAAACAACAAGATCTTTAGGGAACTGCAACCATTTCCTAGGGTCGAGTGGTATCTAATCCACATCTGAATGCAAATCCTTCCCACCTAGGTGCACGGACCCTTGGAGCAGGAGTTTTGAGTAGCTCGCTACGTCAAAGAACTGGGTGTGAAACAACGAATGCACTGGGCCTCCTGATCTTGACGAGATGTCACAAGCTATGCGACCTAGGTACTGTTTGGAAGCTAAAGCTACATCAATGTTTCACGGCTGAACCTAAGGTAAGAGAGGTCTGGGAACTACTGAAGACCTTTGCAGTGAGCAGCGTGTACCCAGTGGGGCATAAAATCTCACACGAGAGTATCTTCCCGTCCTAAAGCTGCAAGAAGCAGCATCAGCCATCGATCTAAACAGCAGATGAATTTCAAAACCAATTCCAAGCAGCGATGAGATGCCTGCAAGTGTCTTCTGGTGGATTCATGTCTTTAAAGGACAGAGCTTCTGGAGCAGACAGAGCTTTGAACAGGCTGGCTGGCTGTGTTTTGCAAGCAGCACAAGGGAAAAATCAACAGCGTTCTTGTAGTTCAGTTACCAGGCCGCAGATTCGACGCTTGCGAAGTTCATTCCGACCTCCCCGGTTCCGATTCAGTAGCACCGCGTTAGGTTGTCTGCTCAGCAAGAACATCTATGGAAATGAGCAGCCTGTTCAGGCAAAACGTAATTGCAGAGGTGCTTAAGAGACACAAGGTCAAACGAGAGCACGGCACTGCAGCACTGATCTCAAAACAATAATTACATTGTGAGGTTCCAGGAAAGCAGTGTCGGATGTCCCCGGGAACTAAGGTTACGGCTGGAAAGTGAGTGATAAAGAATGCTGAGCATTTTAGCCAAGTGAAACGTGGGGGCAGCAGCAGCCTTGAGGGCTGTTTGGGGCTTCTCTCTGCTCAACAGGCCCTTCCCTCAATGCTGGCACGCGCAAAAGGCAGAGCTTGATGCCTTTGAGGACAGCAAGCTGAGAGGCGCGTTGAAGTCAGGTCCTGCTGCGCCCTGACAGCTCGCAATACCTCTGCAACCTTCATCAGGACAGAGCTGTGCCGACAGCTTTCTTGCTGACCCACCAGAGGCACCGCTGCCAGTTCACGGAGGACTGGTTCTTGCAGTGCAGAAAGGGGTGTCGGGGTTTACAAAGTGGAAGTCGGCCACCCAAGCCTTTCTGAATGAGTCGAAAGGCTTCTCCGGTGAATTTGAAATCATAGGAGAGGAAAACCTGTAACCTAATGCAAGCGCAAGCATTAAATGAAGAGGATGACAGGAGCTTAGGTGATCTTGGGGCCTTCATCCTTCTGACAGCTCAGGAGTTAGGTTTAAGCAAACCCTGGAGAACAGCCATCTCTGTTAACAAAGAGCACATGTTATGGAGATGGCTCAGCTCCACAATCTAAACCACTGCAGAGTTTAAAATCCCAGTCCAACTGCCCAGCAGGATGCTGAGTCTTCAAGAAATGGAAAACAAATACAAGTTCATTAATTCCAGCGTGTGTACGGAAAGGAAAGCACTGCTAATCAGGTGGAATGTTTGGCTCCACAACAGACAGCTGGGATAGTGGGGAAGAAGTCTGCAGACAAAGATCTGTCTGTGAAGCCTTATAACAGAGTCCCAGTACAAAGCAGCTCCTGCTGGAAGCACCTCGTTCTGCCTTTCATCAGCCCAGTCCATTGCAGAGGTGTGGAACAGAGTCAGCTCTCTAATACCCCTGGGCCAGCGAGGGAGGCTGCAGGAGGAAGGGCAGTGCAGAGCACTTAACCAACTGGCTACATGAGTTTGGGCACAGGAGAAGCCCTACAGAAGAAACTCAAGTGAGGTGTCCAAGACAAGGATATCAGAAAGGGATCCTCAGAATCCTGTTTGTACTCCTTGTAGGAGCTAATACCAGCCACTTGCCTGATCTCCAGAACTCAATGTTGTGAGCTCCTAAGCCTAGACTTACCTACTGTGCCTTTACAGTTAGTTAGTTTTATAGGTGTTTAAACCCTTCTATGCACCTTTATTCAGTCCTCGCCACAACGTGATGCCTGAGCACTTCACTCCAGACAGCAGATTGGCCATTTCTCAAAAGCAGGTGATTAGCTCCGATAAGAATCTCCTCTCTGCGCTGAGTTGGGAAGCTCTACACTCATCAGGAATAAACTGCAGCCCTCACCAGAGCTCATCCTGTGGAACAACTAGGAGTCTTCAAAAATAGACAGACACCTATCACAGCAGACACATCAATACACCCAGAGACCAGGAACTGCAGTTTCACTGCTATGTCGGAAGCAGTAGAGGAGCAGAGCTCTGGAGTTCTTTTTGGCCCTTGCCAAAGAAACTGATCAGTGTGGCTGTACACCCTCTGTTCTTGGTTTGTCCTGGAAAAAGGTTCCCAAAGGCTTTAAAGCAGATCCTGTGTTTTCAAACTGCTGCTTGAAGCCATAAAACTGAAAAGGAAGTTACTGGGCAGTACCTATGTGCAACGAGTGTGGTTCTATTCTCTTTTCAAACGCATCCAAGAAGTAATATCTGGACTTCTTAAATGACATTCAAGCCTTTCTCTTTCTCTCTTGTACAGCTGCTGTAGTATTTTCCAAGGAATCAAAGAAATCACCATGACTCAAAATCTCGAGCCCAGGAAAGAACACGGCAAGATGCTGATGCACTAATGAGGCAGGGACCTACACACCTTCTCCTCCAGGAAGCCAGAGCTTCCGAAAATGAAGTGCAGCAAACGCTACCAGCTAGTATGTGGGGAAGGTGTGTAGAGGCACAAGAGCAGCAAATAATCTCTCAGAATCAGGAAGGGGAGGAAGTGCTGGCACACAGGTGACACTGCTGGCACACAGGTTCACTGCATGCAGGTCACGCAGGACAGAGAGCATCACGCCTCATCTTTTCATAGAAACTACTGGCATGTCTTCACGCGAGGTCACACACTGAACCCTTTCGGTTCCTCTCGCCATTCTAGCGTCACTTCTCATGGGGGGGAAAAAGGTAACCACCCAAACTGAACATTCCCTGAGCTGACACAGAAAACCGCCGGAGCCGATTCTTCTTTGGATGAGTCTCCACAACTTTACTGGAAAAGCAAGGCAACCCAGCCACGCGGAGTTGGCTAGTGTGCTACGTTTGGGGGGTGGTGGTAGTTATAGGTGTGCGACTACATTGGTGGTGTCGCTACACCCCCTTAGAGCAAGGTCTCACTAAACTGTTGGTGAGCCGCTCCCAATACTTTTCCTAAAGGTCTTTCTCCACCTGGATCCCACTGGCATCCCAAGGTAACACCACAGCCAAGACACAGGCAAAGTGAAAAGAGGAAAGCTGCACAACATCAGAAAACCACAGGATTTTCAACCGCCACACCGTTTCAGGGGCACTGATAGAGTCAGATTAAAGCCACTGCACATGGGCACGGAAGAGAAGGGAGAAAGCGCAGGCAAAAGCAGCATCCTCCTTTGGAGGATGCCTCCATCTGCCTTGGAACCCTTTAAGGGTCTCCACCAGCGGAGATGTTCCAACATCCAACCTGAAAGAGGAATCAGTATTTATACCCCGCTTATTTCTAACGAGAAGTCACAGACAGTTGTCTATTTGGCTTGAAAAATAGAACCAGCTTTACATAAATGTTTGAGGCGTCCAAGAAAATGTACAAATCTAAGGTCAAACGCGGTCTGCTTGCAACAAACCCCGTCTGCTAACATCTTCATAAAGGCTCAGTTTCAAAGACGAGTAGTCGTTTGTAGTTCTACCAGCAATCTGCAACTGCCACCGCACGGAGCACGGGGCCACTCACGGTTCGTCTACGCTTCTAGTAAAACAGAGTGGCAACGGTCCACGTCTACGTGCAAGCAACAGGTACTCGGTTTTGGTCCCGGGTAGGTAATTCTCCACTCCTGTGTTTTGGAGCCGATGTTTTACAGCTCAAGGAAAGCATTGCACCTGAAATGTTCAGCAGCATTGTGAGAAAGTCATCCTCTAGTCCCCGAGGCTTTGGGTCGACTGCGTGAAAGTGGAAAACCACGATGACATGGCTGATTTCGCACTGGTGAACGCTCCTCCAACGGACTGACCTGCGTTGCAAAGCGAGAGGAGGAAGGTCGGTTGTACGGTGTTACCTCTACAAGGAAATAGCACATGATCTCTTGTCTGGTTTTGGCATTCAAAACCCAAGGCCAGTGTCTGAAAACAGTCAAGGACACAGAGGCTCAGCAGAAATGGCCTGTGATGCCCTTTTCCCTGTAAGGTTGGCTAGACGCGGGGGAAAGGTGCTCCGTACAAAAAGATACAACAGCAAACAGGAGCAGAAAAACTCTGAAGGCATAAAAAGAGGAAGCTATCAATATCTGGCAAAGCTGCTGCTGAACAGCTACGAGATCCTTCCACTTCAGGTTGATGTGCTGTTGCCCCTGTTCAAATGCAACAAGGGGTTTTCCAGAAGATTAAAGAGTGAAATTTGAATGCCTGCAGGAACCACCACAGAACCTTCCTTCTCGATGTGACACAAAAATGAGAACAGCCCGACGCTGAAGTCACTGCTGTCAGCTAAGCATTTCCTGGTTAGGTGAAAGCCTCTCTACCCAAACATCTCTCTCCCCACCTTAATCTCCTGCCTACACTCAAAAAGGAACTGACAGTTCATTTCTCCACTCAGCTGCTTCTCGTTCCACTACTGCACAACACACAGGGCCTCAACCAGCAGCTCTGCCCCTCAGTCTGCTGTTTCACATCTATCTCGTAAAGGACATGGACTAAAACAAAACACAAGCGAGACAGAGGTTGCTTCTCTCTACAGCTCAGACACAAGATGCAAGCTCCATTTCTTACCTACAGCTCTTCCCGTCTGCACGACGTTTCGGCTGGTAGAAACCATCACGTTGCCAATCTTCTTTCCACGTTCGCTGTTTTGCACAGAGCTAAACAAGAGAGATACTGAACACTGTTAGTGGACTGACTTCTTATTTCCAGGTTGTAACTACAATCCATAGTTCTACATCAATTCTTGCAGAGATTTACACTGAGAACATTAAGGAGGCTTCTCAGAGGAACACAAGATAGTGTCAGCAAAGACAGTCTTCCCCAGCCTTCTGCCAGCCCCTTTGGAAGACCACTGTAAGGTCCCCCCAGAGCCTTTTCCTCTTCAGACTCAACAACCCAAACTCTCTCAGCCTGTCCTCTTAAGAGGTGCTCTAGCCCTCTGATCATTCTTGTGGCCTCCTCTGGACCTGCTCCAACAGGTCCCTGTTGTTCTTGTGTTGGGGCAGAGCAGAGAAGCAGAATCCCCTCTCTCTGTCTGCTGGCCACACCTGCAACCCAGGATGCAGCTGGTCTTCTACAGCTGCAACTGCACACTGGTGGCTCCTGTCCAGCTTTTCATCTACTTCTACCCCCTCCTTTAACTGGGGAGCCCAGAATGGGATGCAATACTCCAGGTGCTGCCTCACTCCTTCAGGCAAATGTTTCCTCTTCAGGCGTGGGGATGTTTTGCACAAGAATGCCCAGTGTATTTCCAAGTGCACATTCAGTTTAAATCATCTAGTTTAGTTCGTCGGGGCAGTGGCTCAACAGTGACTGATAACCGGCCATACTAATAAAAAGCAAAGTGCCATATACTTACTGTGATAATCGTAACTTAACATCTGATACGGAGTACTGCCTCTGGAACGGATGGCTAAGAAGAGGGGAAAAAGAGAAAACATCACGTGTTAGTTCCCAGCGAGTCCAGACCACACAATTATTAGCTGCACTTCTGTCTGGTTTATGAAAATCGCAAGTGATCTCCTGTAGATACCTGCTCTCCTCCTTTACAGAAACACCAGGTTCAACCTGAGGTTACTTACACCTGTAAGATCCTTCTATATACAGAACAGATACTACCAGATTATTTCATGGACTCCTGGAAGCAACTAACGAACAGCAGAGCCATGTGAGGACAATTTCTGAGGAACAACACACTGGGGACAGCCGACTTGTTCCAAGCTTTACTTTTTACTCTAGATATATTTTCATTCATAAAACTACCGCAGAGAATCGAGAGTGAAGTCTTAAGGACAAAACTACTCAGTTTCTGTATTTAGAGAACACAGCCCTAAGCTTCACAGAATCACAGACTGTTAGGGATTGGAAGGGACCTCGAAAGATCATCCAGTCCAACCCCCTTGTCAGAGCAGGATCTCATAGATCAAATCACACAGAAATATGTCCAGGTGGGTTTTAAATGTCTCCAGAGAAGGAGACTCCACGACCTCCCTGGGCAGCCTGTTCCAATGCTCTGTCATCCTCACCAGGAAGTTTTTTCTCTTGTTTAAGTCGAACCTCCTGTGTTCCAGCTGACACCCACTGCCCCTTGTCCCATCATTGGATGGCACTGAGCAGAGCCTGGCTCCTTCCTCCTGACACCCACCCTTTCCATATCTGTAAACATTAGCGAGGTCACCCCTCAGTCTACTTTTCTCCAAGCTAAAGAGACCCAGTTCCTTCAGCCTTTCCTCAGCAGGGAGATGCTCCACTCCCTTCATCACCTCCAAGGCTTAACAGCAGGAACAAGGGGAGCACTTCAGTTCTACAGAACGGTGCCTGACTACACACACTAAGAGCTCTCCACGTTAAAAATGTGGTTTCCTTACCTAGAATTCACCTCTGCAAGAGCTGGATGCTTGTTGCTGTTCCATACTCTGTAGTTGTGGGTATTTTTCCAGGCTGCTACAAACGCCGTTCCGAAGTCTGACAAAGTCTTTTCATTGTCTGATAATTAAAATAAAGGTGGGAATATGCAGCAGTTCTTTCAAGGTGAAAACCAAGAGAAACTACTATTGCAGAGAACAATTAAAACACTGCCAGTATTTTATTGCATCAAAGATGATTACAGTTCTAGTGCTCAGAACTGGCCACTCCAAAAGTGTTTCACGTTCAAGTGTCCCCAATACACAGTGTCACTGGAAGAGGTAAAAACAGGCATCAAGAAACCTTTCTCTTGTTTTTAAACAATTTATAAAATTCTAAGTAAAGAACTCGGCTGGGAAAAAAAGCAGCCATGCAAATACAGGCCTCTTGACTGAATGTCTGGGCAACAACAGGGAAGGTGAGAGAATGGCCCCACAGCAATTATGAACAAAATCAGCGCTTGAATTGCTCTTACTGAGACACCGTGGGCTGTGCTGTACTAGGTTATCACTCACATTTAATAAACTCCACACAGTGGGCTTTGCTGTACTAGGTTCTCACTCATTCACATTTAGTAAACCCCAACTTCACTCCAAAGCTGCAGTATAAACTACTGACAACAAACCTGTCGTTTAAAACACTGGAAAGTGTAGGAAACAGCGATCTCTAGAAAACACAAGGGTATAAAGCCTCAAGATGACACTTTTCACTTAGGTGAGTCCATATTTAAACTATGGTAGGCAAAGAAACAAGCCTAGTGAAAGCTTTGGAAGAGAATCACCTAACTTTTATGTCTCTGCTTATTATTTTCCCCAAATGAACTTCAGGTTGCAGCAGAGCCTGTAAGACACGCAGGTCTGTAATATCATCACATATGTGGTTTGAGGTACTTACAAGGAAAGCTTAATGAAATGAAGGAGACTGCCAAAGAAGAAAGCATCTGTAGGGCTGTTAAGTAGGAATTAGTAACAGTCTTGTCAAGAGTAGCCAAAGACAACTGGAAAAGCAGCCTCAAATGAAGTGTTAAGCAAAAAAGAGACCCAACAAGAGGCACAACACAGCAAATGCTTATTACACCCACTCTCATCTCAAGGGATCTGTTCTACCTGGTTGCAGCACAGCAGCGAGCAGTGTATGAAGATAAGCACTGAACTGAGCTCTGATCCACTCATCTCCTCCTTCCCAGCCAGTGCCATCAAGGAAAACATCATCTCTGTTCTCAGTCACGTGCTTCACCAAGTAATCAGCAAATCTCAGGTCAGCTGTTGTTAGGTTCAGGATCTTGCGGAGTTCTGGATCATGGATTTGTACTTGAGCATCTTCTATCTGAGATAATTCCAAGGGTAAACGTCAATAAATAGAACTGCTTATAGGTAGCAGTATATATTGCTGTCTAAATCTAAACCCACAGCCCCCCACAATATCGAGAAAAAGCTTATGGCCCAAATAAATTATGAATTAACTGCTCTTATAAAGTCAGACACTGCTCTGACACGAGATCTGATCGTGTTCCCAGCACAGAGGACAGGATTCGTCTGGGGAAGTTTGGTGCTAACATATTTTCCTAGAGGCTCTATCACTATCATTCAAATTTATGGGGAGGGTTACCTACATGTTCGTTTACCAACCCATCTACCTTAGGTCACCAGGTGCTGATTATATAGTTGCATCTATCTGTTAGATATGACAAATGCTTCCTGAGATGCTCTTCACTAAATCAGCAGGAAGCTGTCTAGAGCAGTGTGCTTTACTATCCAACTTTCTCTTGGTTTTAATGACTTTATAACAAGGTAATGAAAGTTCATGACATGAAAAGTAAACTTAATCCAGCCCTTTAATACACATTCATGAAGTTCCCTGTGAATTCAAAGATTGGATATAAGAATACAGAGAAAAACAGGTTTTAAACAGTTTCTCTAATCCTATCCTGAAGTAATTTACTAGGCTTCTGCATTTAAGGATTTATTTCACGGGGAACTACCCCACCATTTGGCATAGAAGCAAGATAGTCAAGCAGTGTTTAAAATGTGACCCCTGTTCTTCACAACCCCTCTCTCTTGCTCCAGGAGCTCAAACACAAAGACTCATACTTCCACGATAGCGTCACTCAGGTGTTTCTGCTGACGGAACAGGATGTTGGTGGCTCCTGCAACAAAGCCGCGGACCGTGACGTCTGACAGGAGGTGGTGCTGCTGCAGCGCCATGTATGGCAAACAAAGGTACCCCTAAAGCAAGGGAGACAGTCAGAGGATTAGCGCAAGTAAAAAGACCCCCCAAAAGGAGTTCACATTCAGTTAGCCCTGGTAAAAGCCAGCTCACTCCACCCAACAAGAACCTTGGTTATTATAGTTTCAGCCATGACTGTCTCTTTATTCTGCACTTTACATCTGCAAAGCAAGCAGATTCCACATTAATTCAGTTTTTCAAGAGTCTCAGCTGCCTTTCGCTCTCAGGACTGAAACACAATACAAAGGACAGGAACCATGTTCGGTTATGAGGCACCAGAACTAGTAGTATAAAACGAGTCAGTTCAGAGACAAGAAGTCAGCGATAAAGACTGATCTCTCCACCTGGAAACCACGATGCCTTTTGGTAGTCCTGAGGCAGCTAATATTGGCAAGCTATGTTTTGTAGGTGAAGCTCTCCAGGCTCCAGAGGCAGCAATTGTTTTTTTGTAAGCATACATATGCCTCCTTTAAGAAAGAGAAGGCCAGGAAACAATATGCTGTGCTTTTCAGCCACTCCATGCTTGTAGATTCATCCAGTCTCCTGCATTTCAATTGGAGAAAAATCCCCAAACGCTTGGAAAAGAAGACTTTGAGGTAAAGTCATTGAGAAGCAGATGTAGGTATTTAATCTGCTTTTTAAATTTAGCATCAAAATACTCCTGATGTCTGATGCTGAGGTCCAATTCCAGCTGTTCCACTGCATAAACACAAAGAAATGTGGCAACTAGACATAACCCAGAAGGGCCAAGGGCACACTGGGCAGAAACAGCGAGCACACACAGGTTATCACACAGGACACGGTAACACAAAACACGACAAACAAAGCAGCACAACCATTCCCTTTTGTTACGTTAGGCCGAGGGATGGCTTCCCAAATGACAAGGACTTAGCAGCTGGAAACAAAACAGCCTGTGTGGAAGGAACAACGGTGCTTTGAGAGGAAACACTACCCCAGAAGGGAGACTTCGCAAAAGAAAATAGGGCTTAAGCAGCTGGTGAAGGAAGGTTTAATGACTGTGTACTCAAGTAGCAAAGCCTTGGAACCCTTCCTATTTAGAGCATGGATTGTCAGATCCCAGTGTCACCTTTGTCTCTGTTTAACAAGGGTTATTTCTGTGAACAGAATCCATTCTTTCAAAAAGTGCAAAGGAAATGAAGCTGAAGGGAGACCCTTACTGCTGTCTACACCTGCCTGGAAGGAGATTGTAGGGAGGTGGTGGTTGGTCTCTTCTCACAATGAACAAGTGACAGGACAAGAGGAAATGGCCTCAAGTTGCACCAGGGGAAGTTTAGGTTGGACATGAGGAAAAAGGTCTTTCTGGAAAGGGTTGTCAGGCCTTGGAACAGGCTGCCCGGGGAGGGGGGCTGAATCACCATCCCTGGGTGTGTTTGAATGTTGTACAGATGTAGATCTTAGGGACAGGGTTTAACGGCGGCCTTGGGACAGCTGGGTTAAAGGCTGGACTCAATGATCTTAAAGGTCCAAGATCTAAAGGCCTGAACTAAGCAACTCTATGAGTGTTAGATCCTACAGAACTGGTACTAAAGAAATAAGCATCACACATGGTTTGTCTTTATGCTCTGGTGTACTTGGATAGTGTGTTATGCCATCAGGCAAAATGCTCCCATTCAAATCTGCCACATTTGTTAGTCTTTCCGTGGCAGGGCATAAAACAACCCTGAGATGAGAGCTCTAGAGCTTTTTAGCTTTCCACTATGTGGTTGAACTATAACTTCACATCACATTTTTCTGATAGTTTGGAAATGTAAGAGCTTTTTCTGCTTTAATCACATTGGAGGAACTCTAATGAAAAGTGCCTCTGTGGAACAGAAGGTAAATATGTGGATAATGTCAGCTTCCTTAGCGATGTTTAGTTTTCCATTTTATGAGTTTGCACTCGTAGGCTCCCTTATCACTATTTTTGTCTTTGCTTTCAGCCTAATCTTTCCAACAGACTGCGATCTACAGGCTATTCTTATGAGATGAGACCAACACCAGCCTGCAGGTCGTTTTTGTAAAGCACTTCTAACAGCAGTGCAAGGCAGCCCAGGGCCATAACATCTGAACTACTCAGGTACCGTTTGGCTTCCAACAAACGTTAATGGAAGAAACACAGTCGTGAAAGACAACGTTCCGTAAGGAAATGCAACCAAGCGCCTCCAGAGTAAGAAACACCACTTTGAACCTCATCAGCTCAAGGAAATATACCTGAATCTTTGATTTTATGACCACAGGTTCATGTAAAAGGTGGTTACGTGAAAAACAAAGCAAAGCAAATGCAGTATATAGCTTCTTTTACTGACACAAGTGTCTTTGGAAGGGATGGACTGTCCTTTTTCAGAATGGGAAACAGGCCCTTTTAAAGTCTGACAATGCTCTTCAGAATCCTTAGAGACTCTGGAGCATCTGGAGTTCAGTTAGGCATCATCACAAGCTTTTAGGAAGTACTTCCTCACGACAGGGTGGTTAGACACTGGAATGGACTGCCCAGGGAGGCGGTGGAGTCCCCACTCCTGGTGGTGTTTAAGAAAAGACTGGACACGGCACTCAGTGCCATGGTCTAGCTGATGTGGTGATGTCAGGTGATAGGCTGGACTTGATGATCTCGGAGGCCTTTTCCAGCCTCAAAAATTCTGTGATTCAGTGAAAAAAACAGCAGAACCACATGTAGAGGGACAGGCACAGACAAGCAGGAAGAGTTTTGTTAGAGGTGACTGACATTTTTGCATGGGTATGGACACACACACACTTATAAATACACATATATATCAAAGTAAGAGAGAAAGAGACAGATTGTGGCTCTTTAAGATACTGATTTCAGAATCTTAGTTTAGATTAATGTATCTAAACACTTCTTAAGTACTCTGATCCTGCCCTGTATCAGATCAACAAGAGAACAGTAGTCACTGGTACCTATTAGGTAGTAACCACAGTGGGGTAGCAGGCTGCCATCACTTAGACCTGCAACTAGCACGTGTGTATTTTCATTTAAAGAGTGAAATGCATGTGCATGTGTATATCCCCCCCAAACATACTCCCACATCACTTGCCAGGGACCGTCTTTTGTACTACCCTACTGTCTGTTTGGAGTTGGGCAACCAAAACTATTAGCCACTTCTGAAAACCAGATGTTTTTCTGAGTGGCCAGGTATCACGAACAACATGTTTACCTTTGTAAAAATAGCCAGTGGCATACCGTACTGGTCCTCTTCCAACCCAGATATCAGGCCTGGAACATGCACTGTGTGTCCTGCATTTGCTTGTGGCTGCACAGTGATGGGAAGGCTGTCCGAGCTCATGCCTTTGCTCTGGAGATTTTCTGCCTGTTCGGAAGGTCTGTGTTCACGTCCTCCTTCTTGCATGTTAGGCTCCTCCAAAACGCTGGCGTCTAAGGTCTCCCAGTCACTTTCAGAGGATGCTGGAGAAGTGTGGGAAGGAACCTTCAAGCGCTGCACCGTATCATTGGAGGACTGAGCTCCATTGCAAGTCTTCTCTGACTGGGAGAAAGGCACGTTTGCTTTTTGACCTTCCAGTGGATGGTTTCCTGCCACCTTCCTGCCTCCCTTTCCCATTCCTGAGTCCGTATTTGAAGGTTCAGCAGCAGATACTGAAACAGAGTCATCTAACTGTGGTGCATTCTCCTGTAGGCCAGTGCTCTCTGAAATGCTCTTTCTTGGTCTATTCTGCGAGCATTCGGTAAGACCATGCTCAATCATACCTGGAAGGTTAGAACACACGAGAATATCACCATCTCCACGGAAACTTAAGTGACTTGTGGTAAAGAAAGTGAACACAAAGCTCTTGCACAGTGGAAATCACCTAACTTTGTGGAGGTGGGGGGGAATGTTAAAAAAATCCCACCCGAATCAAACCCCACCACTTTCACAAACAATTTGTCTCACTGTTTTCTGCATTGAGAAAGAAGTGCTTAAGAATTAGCAAGGTTAGGTGTTTTGGCCTCGTTTGGACTTTATTCTGCTAATTTTATAGAACCTGCAGAGAAGGGAGAGGTCTGTCTTTCTGCTTTTTATGAAGCTCAACAGGACTGTGTGATTTATTCAGGGTCCCACCTACATTGTCCACTGGCAAGAGAGAAGATCCAGTGGCTCTACTTGAACACAAGAACTCACAGAGTGCAAAGCTGGAAGCATCAAGAGATCTATACGCAGCACAGACATGCATCTACGTCACCACTTTTCAGGCGATGCAGCAATGTAACTCTGTTATCTCTGAATTTGTTTTCCACACTCAAGGCAGTCTCAGTCATCACCAAACACATATAAAAAGATGCCCAAACTTCTCCTCTTACCAGGAAAGAGTGACAGGACAGTCATCAGAGCACCCACCAATCTATTTACTGGAGAAATATAAAACAGCACCTGGTGGCAGAAGGAAGAAGATAAAAAAGGACGTTAAACATAAGCGTGACAAAGATAGATAGGCACAACACAGGCAACTCGTTCACGGCCTTGTTTTTTATGTTCTTTTAGAAAGCTTACCAACAAAAGGTCTTATACCTGTTCCAAGTAACTAGTTAAATGTCAAATATTTTAGATTTGTTATATATATACACAGAATCACAAGATCATTGAGGCTGTAAAAGCCCTCTGAGCTCAGCCAGCCCAGCCCATGACCTAACATCACCACAATAAGCTAGATCAGGGCACAAAGGGCCACAGCCAGTCTGTCCTTCGACACCTCCAGGGATGGGGACTCCACCACTGCCCTGGGCAGTCCATTCCATTGTCTGAGCAACCTTTCCATGAGGAAAGGCTTCCTAACATACAACCTAATCCTCCTCAGCACAGCTTCAAACTCTGCTCTCTTGCCCTATCACTACTTGCTTGGGAGAAGAGCCTGGACCCCACCTGACTACAACTTCCCTTCAGGGAGTTATAGATCATGATAACTTTCCCACTGAGTATCCTTTTCTCCAGGCTAACCACCCCCAGCCTCCTCAGCCTCTCCTAATCAGACTTTCCCTCCAATCCCTTCTCCAGCCTCACTGCTCCTCTGTATCAGCTCCAGTACCTCAATCTCTTTCTTCAAGTGAGGGGCTCAGAACTGCTTCCAGTACTTGAGGGGAGGCCTCACCAGTGCCCAATACAAGGGGAGAATTCCATCCCTAGTCCTGCTGGCCACACTAGTGCTGATTCAAGCCAGGATGCCATTGGCCTTTTGAGCTACCTGGGCACACTGCTGGCTCACTAATGTTCAGCCAGTTATCAAACAGTACTCCCAGGTCCCTCTCTCTCAGGCTGCTCTCCAGCCACTCATCCCCC
>VZRI01001588.1:229383-246602 GCA_013397515.1 Upupa epops
CAGAATGAGATCAGGTTGGTTAGGGAGGACCTTCCTTTCCTAAACCCATGCTGCCTGAGGCTGATCTCCTGCTTGCCTTGTACCTGCTGCTCGATGGTACTCAGGATGATCCGCTCTATAAACCTGCCAGGCACTGAGGTCAGTCTGACACGTCTGTAGCTCCCCAGATTACATCTATGTAATAGGTACTTGTTAACCCCTCAGAGTTTCCTGTCAGTCAGACGTTTCCACCCTGTGACTGATCCAGTTACCGAACGATCAACTGAAAAAAGTTGGTCTTGGCACACCATATAATTTCTTGTTCGTTTGTAGAACATTAATATCTGTCCCAAATCAAAGAGGCTTAACTAAGCTGCCTTCCAGGATTAGGACAAAAACCAGCACAAAACCATCTCTTTGAATAAAGCACATTAAAGATATGGAGATCATTTAAAACCAGGATAAAGGCAGGATGCATTTAATCTTCCTATGATTAAAACAAGACTTTTCGAAACAGAAGGCTGGTAACAACTCTGGAAAAGCACTGAAGCCATAACATAGGAAAACAGAATCTCCCTAATTAAATCACAGCCTGGGACTAGGAAATTAGTTAGGAATTCAGACGGGTGGGGGTGGTGTCAAAGGCAGCAATGAAGGAAGACACTCATAGCAGCCTAGACTGAATACTGCTAAGGGAGTTCCTCCAAGACAGGCCCCAGGGAAATAAAAAAAAGCCACCAAAACACCAACAATCCAAACTGAAAACACACCCCACGGAAGGCAAATTGCTTAACACCATTTTTCATCATGAGGCAGCACAGCACTAGTAAAAACTAACTGAGCAGCACAAGCAATGTACAGTGCAAAGGAGTAAGATCTACCTTGATGACTTTGCCGTGCAATAGGTCTGTGATGAATTAAGTTTGCAGAGTTAGACCTAACAAGGATTTCTGCTGTAAACTAGGATTTCTCTTTAGAAGTGACTGATGAGTAACTCCTGTTCCAGTAGTATTTGCAAGTCTGTGAGATAGCGAATGGATGGAACCAAGAGGACCTGTGCAGCTGTGACACATACCAACGGCAACATTTAGTCGCACATCAGCTAGAACCAGACTGTGTCTATAACCCTGTACAGTTTTTCCTGTGTTCGAGATAGAATCAGAATCATCAGGGATTGGAAGGGACCTCGAAAGTCCATCCAGTCCAATCCCTCTGCCAGAGCAGGATCACCCAGACCAAGTCACAGAACATTATGGATCGGAAGCGATCTAGAAAGATCACCCAGACCAAGTCCAGGCGGGTTTCAAACGTCTCCAGAAAAGGAAACTCCACAACCCCCCTGGGCAAGCCCCTTCCAGTGCCCTGTCACCCTCACTGGGAAGAAGTTTGGTTGGAAGGGACCACAGGATCATTCAGTTCCAACCATTCAGTTCCAACCCCACCCTAGATCAGGCTGGCCAGAGCCTCATCCAGCCTGGCCCAGGGACAGGACCCCAGCCACCTCCCTGGGCAACCTATTCCAGGCTCTCACCACTCTCCCAGTGAAGAACTTCCTCCTCACATCCAATCTCAATCTCCCCATCTCCAGCTTTGCTCCATTCTCCCTGGTCCTGTTGCTACCTGAGATCCTAAAAAGCCCTTCCCCAGCTTTTTTGTAGCCCCCTTCAGATACTGGAGGCCACAATAAGGTCACCTTGGAGCCTCCTCTTCTGCAGACTGAACAGCCCCAACTCTCTTCAGTCTGGCCTCATAGGAGAGCCACTTCAGCCCTCTGACCATCCTCGAGGCCCTCCTCTGGACTCACTCCAGCACGTCCACATCCATCTTGTAATAAGGGCTCCAGAACTGGACGCAGTACTAGAGGAGAGGAAATGGTCCCAAGTTGCATCAGGGGAATTTCAGATTGTGTATTAGGAAAATTCTTTACTACAAGGGTGGTCAAGCATTGGAACAGGCTGCCCAGGGAGGGGGGACAGTCACCATCCCTGGAGGTATTAAGAGTGCAGACACTGGGACACAGTTCAGTGGGCATGGTGTTGGCTGATGGTTAGTTGATGACCTTGGAGGGCTTTTCCAACCTTAATGATTTCATGATTCTTTAATGTAATTATGAAAGACGTGTAATGTGACAGCAATGAACTACAACAGAAACCCTGTGACACCCCTACAGGTTTAGAGTCTCAGATGCCACTCAGATACTCGTGGCCGAAGTTATTTTTAAGCACACAGAAATAATTAAGTCTATGAAGTACCTTGTTTTCAAGAAATCTCTTTTGGCCTAGGTTTTTGTCTGGATAGATCACTTACTAAGCTAAGTACTTTTCCATGTTTGTTCCATCAAGTCCCTCTGCCATCTTTCCATCTATACGGGTGCACACTTACTCCTCCCAATGCCTACAGCATTTACAGCAGCCAGCTGGGTGGTCCTGGCAGCAGAGGATCACCATCTGGAAGTAGTCTTCCAGCCTCAGAACAGCTGAGAGGTGCAAAAAAGTTCCTTTAGCCTGGAGAAAGACATCAAGCAGACTGCTAAGGATTAAAGGAAATCAGTCTGTGGCATTCAGGCTCTCTTCAGCTCAAGTAAAATTGGCATTAGTACTGGCTTCTTGCCTATTATGTTGAAGGTCTTTAGACATACATATTCCCACGATTATTCTGGAATTGAAAGGATCTACCAGGAAACAGACAGAGTTAGAAAATCAAAACTCTTTTCTTTTAAATAGGGGGCATTATCTTCCTGGTGGAGCTTAGGGAAAAACCAAAGCAACCTGAACCTTTCTACTAAATAAGCATCCATGTTTAAGTCACACAATCACACTTGGGAAACCCTCTTGTCCTGTCTTCCTGTGCATTTGTGTCCTGCAGTCTGAACAGCCTCAGGGAGGAACTCTAACTCAGTGTTATGCTTACTTACATCCAAATATTGAACTGACCTGATGAAATGCTAACAATATGCAAATAAGTTTAACAAATCAGGAGAAGTACTTGACAATACCAGAACTTGCAGAATTCACTGACAAGTGCAAAAGATTTGTAGAACCTGTGATGTCTACTTGTAAAAGCCACATTTGCTATCTCACAAAAGATACCTGGGCCTTGGATATAGAATTAAAAAAAGGCCCAACCCCACAACTGTTTTGATATCCTACAGTTTAAGTCTTTCTAAGAGGAAATTCCAGTGTCTCTCCTCAGTGCTCTGCGGCAGCTGGGTTTTAACACAGTAGGATCACTGAAGAAAAAGTGAACTTTGGAAAACTGAAGCAAAACTTTAAATAAGAAAAACACAATGAAAATATTCCTGCAGAATTGGGCCCGAGAGCTGAGACAGCCATATAATTCCATTTCAGCCATATCTCCAGCGACAAAGATGATGAAGGGAGTGGAACATCTCCCTGATGAGGAAAGAGAGCTGGGTCTCTTTAGCTTGGAAAAAAGGAGACTGTGGAGTGACCTCTTAATGTTGATCAATGTGGAAAGGGCAGGTTTCAGGGGGAAGGAGCCAGGCTCTGCTCAGTGGCATCCAATGATAGGACAACGGGCAATGGGTGTCAGCTGGAACACAGGAGGTTCGACTTAAACAAGAGAAGAAACTTCCTGGTGAAGATGACAGAGCATTGCAACAGGCTGCCCAGGGAGGTTTTGGAGTCTCCCTCTCTGCAGACATTTAAAACCCACCTGGACATATTTCTGTGCAATTTGATCTAGGGGATCCTGCTCTGGCAGGGGGATTGGACTGGATGATCTTTTGAGGTCCCTTCCAATCCCTAACTTTCTGTGATTCTCTGAAGGTTCTTGTTGCAAGCTTCTTGCATATATAAGCAGAACAAAACCAAACCTACCTATTATTTCATGAAAGGAGGTTGTAGAGAGGTGTGTGTTGGTGTTGGGAGTAGTTTAACTTAGGAAAGACGACTTTACTGAAGGGACATCAGGCCTTGGAACAGGCTGCCCAAGCAGAAGGTGGAATCTCCATCCCTGAATGTTTAAAAGTTCAAAAGATGTGGAGCTTAGGGACAGGGTATAGCAGTGGGCTTGGGACAGCTGGGTTAATGGTTGGACTCAATGATCTTGAAGGTCTTTTCCAACCTAAGCAATTCTAGGATCCCACGATTTTAAATCTGCTTGTAAATTTTGTGTATTTTGCTCTTTCAGCATTGCTTCTGAGGAAGTGAGGCAGCCCAAAGAAAAGAAGTGATCCTAGAATTCAACATTTTGTACTAATTTGTAGTGTGAATTCAGCCTGATTGAACAGACCTGGCCCTTTACATTGTCTCCTGCAGGTGTCCATGCAATTCAGGCCTGTGACGATTCTGTGAGCTCTCCTTTCTTTTTAAAAGCCTATTTAAAGCCCAAACCAAAGCCCCACTTACTGAATCCCTGTCCAACTCTACACTCTCCTCTAGGGACCAGCATTTCCTATCTGTTCCTTTTCACAGGTACTATCTGCATTCTGTCTGTTCTTTCCTATCTTTTATTATAAAGTTTTTTCCACTCACATTTAATCCCATTTTATTTACTCTTACTAATTTATTAATAATGCAGAGTGTGAACAGAAGTGGAGACAAATTCACCTATCAAGACATAGCAGTTACTTCTAATCTTAGAATCATCAAGGTTGAAAAAGAACTTCAAGATCATCAACTCCAACAGTCCACCCTACAACCCTGAACAACTAAACCGTCTCCTGAAACACCATGTCTGCCTGTTTTCTGAATCCCTCCCTGGACAACCTGTTCCAAGGCCTCCCTACTCTTTTTAGGAAGAACTTTTTCCTGAGATCCAATCTGAACCTCCCCTGGCACAACCTGACCCCATTTCCTCTTTTATTATTGCTAGTCCCTAAGGAGAAGAGGCCAACACCCATCTTACTACAACCTTCCTTCAGGTAGTTGTAGACAGCAGTGAGGTCTCCCCTGTGCTCCCTCTTCTCCAGGCTCTAGCCCCAGCTCCCTCAGCCTCATCCCATCAGACCTGTTCTCTAGACCTCTGATCAGCCCAGCTGCCCTTCTCTGAACTCTATCCAGCATCTTGATGTCCTTCCTGTACTGCAATGGCCAAAACTGCTCCCAGTACTCGAGGTGTGGCCTCACCAGGGCCAAGATCATCAACTCGGTCCTGCTAGTCACACTATTGCTGACACAGGCCAGGACACCACTGGCCTTCTTGCCCACCTGGACACACTGCTGGCTCATGTTCAGGGGCCACCAATCAACACCCCCAGGTCCCTCTCTGCTGGGCAGCTCTCCAGCCACTTCTCCCCAAGCCTGTAGCACTGCAGGGGGTGGTTGTGGATGAAATGCAGGAGCCAATATTTAGCCCTACTGAACCTCATACAACTAGCCTTGACCCATCAATCCAGCCTGTCCAGATGATGTCTCTGTAGAGCCTCCCTACCCTCCAGCAGATCAACACTGCCACCCAACTTATTGTCATCTGCAGAGTGACTGAGGGTACACTCTGTCCCCTCATCCAAACCATCAATGAAGAGTTTAGGATAATTTCCCAGTGTTATATACAGTTGTAAATATCGATGTAACTTCAGATACTTTTACTTGAGCTTGTTTCTCACTAGCATATTCCACATAACTTCAGATAAACAAAAATCAACAATGGCATTTCTGTTTCAGTCACCTGCCTCAGCATACTACATGTTACCTTTTTCTCTAGAAGAATCAATTTAAAAAGGACCAAGACCTGAAAAAAACACAAACAGGAAAGACAAGGTAAGCAAACCAATGCAAAGCAAATCAAAAATAGCATGCACACCTAATCTCTGATTCACGATTTCATGTTAAACAGTGCATAACTGCCAAATGACCAAAGATACTTCGCAGTGTTCAAATACCCTTTCTCCATCTGAGCACTCAATTTAGAATAGCAGGAGGTGCACAAGGAAAAATTTGCACCAACTGTGTTACTGGAATCACGCAAAGCTGATTGGAAAGTGTATGTTGTCCAATTCTAGCTTCTTTTAAAGAAGTGAAGTGCATAAACGTAAGACAGCCCTTCCACAGAAATACAGGAAAGAACTCGGTAACATGCCAGGAACAGTGCTCATCTCATGTAATCTGGGGCATCTTGATCAGAAGCGGCTGCCCAGATTCTCTATGCTCAAAGAAAAGCACAGACTCTTCTGGGGCAAAACTAGCAGAAATCTGAAGCTAGACACGAATGAGTTCTACCCTAAAAAACTATTGAGCAGGTGCAAATACATAACGAAAGGCAGATTCTCAGGTTTGCTTCCTTGAGAAGTCCAAGTCCCTTCAGGTTCTATGATTGCAGAAGCTGCAAAAATTGCAAGATACAGGGGTAAAAATCCTCTGTCTGCAGTACTCTTCTCATCACGTCCATCTGACAAAAAGCAGGAAAAAGAAACGAGATCATAACTGAGATACCACTCACACTGTGGGACAGGACTAAAAATAAATGCTCCACAAATTCCAAGGCAATCCTGCAGACAGACAAAGCTGCTCAGTCTGTAACTTACTGTCACTGAAGTGCTGTTAAGTGGAAGGGACATCAGGAGGCTGTGACCAGAAATACTCAGAAAACAGACTTCTTACTCCTAGCTCAGATATGTCTAGCCTTATTTTTCAGTTCCTCACAAAGCATTCTTCACATAGTGCTGTTGTTTATCTGCAGACAACGCCTACCTTGTGTCTGAAGTGAAGAACAAGATCCCGAGGAGACAGACCTGAGAGAGGAAAGAGAGGGCAATTATTACAATTTAAAAGCTAGCAGGGATGCTAACTTCTTGTCATTGTTTTTTCAGGGACATTCATTACATGTTCTGTATAAATCTAGTCATTTCACTTGCAGAACTTACATCTAATTCTGTCTTTTGAGCAGGAATTAAATCTAAACAGAGACTATAACAACATGAACGCTCTGAGTTACCCCTGCTGGCTGCCAGACAGCACTCCGGAGTAAATAATACACTGCATTCTGAAACACAGGGAAGAGTTGGAATCAAGTAGGAGCTATCCCAAATAAGAAGGAGATGAAAGTCTGAGCACCCCACTTCGTCAAATAGTTCCCTCTAAAATGCTTCTGTTTCCCAGAAGCAGCAAGGTAGGGGCTTCTCAGACTGTCAGGTCAAGAGGTCACATGGCTTTCAACCTACAAGTAACTCTTACTATAAAATCAACACTGTATTTATTTGACATTTAAATTTATTTGGCATTTATTTAAATCCATGAATGAAGAAATGGATGACTGAACACAGTGCAGGCACACTGACCTCTGGTGTTCAGTCTCTCAATGCACACAAACAGCTTGGCTTAGGAAGGGAATGTGTTCATCACTGTAACATGAACTCTAGTTAGCAAAGTCACTTACCAAGGTAAACCTGTGACCCTTCTAGCAAAGTAGTGCCCAAGGAACTATTCATATGATCGTAAAGTTCCTGTAAAAGTTAGAACAAAAGCAAAACGACCACCTCAGGAGCCATTAATGGCACCAAATAAAGACAATCCACTGATTTAGGGATGTCCGTATTTTATTTAAGAAAGCAAAACTGTACTATTGGGGTCAATGGAGAGACAAGCTGAAAATCACGTTTGTTCATGTATTTTATCACCCTCTGTTAGGGTAATTCACACTAAGGGCTTACAAAAACCAAATAACTGAGGAGACCAATGCAAACAGAACGTTCAAGCACTTCTAAAACCACACAAGCTCTGGCCATACACTGAAAGCTTAATTACCTTTAGAATTGAAATTTTTGAGAAGTCTTTCTCTTCAAAATAGGCATGTGTAATGAGCTGCAGTTTGGCCTGAAGTAACCCGTACAAAGGCTTGGAAGAAAAACAAAACAGCAAGTGAAGAAAACTTATATAGCCACTGGTTGAAACTTTAACCTTCTCCCATTCTCATCTCCAAATACAGGTACTTTACTACACATGGTTCATGGAGGGGCAGTCCTTAGATGCTCACTGGCAAAGAGGAGCTCTTGTGCTTAGTGAAGTAACAGTAATTCTATTTGCACATGCTGTGACACCACCGAACAGCTTTCCGGGAAGGTAATTTCCAGCTTTCACACTGCTCATGCAGATCCAGTCCTTTCCTCAGCTTTAAGCACAGGAATCTGCTCACAAGTAGAAAGCCATTCACAGCAGCTCACTCAAATGCCACTGCCCTCTCCAAGATTCAATTTTTCTTCAGTGTTTTCTAATAATTTAAAGATTGGTGTTTGGAGTCAGAAATTCCAAATAAGAATAGGGAAAACAAATACTTTTTATGTGTTATTTGAAAATGCTTTGGGAGTTGAACAAATGTTTTTACCAGCTGACTGAGAACACAGACACTCTTCTGTACTGTTTCCCGGGTGATGTCTGCTTGCCGTACTTTTAATGCCTGAAAAATACAAATATTAACATATTTTTACCCACAGGCAAATTCAAAAAGAATTCTTTCCTGGGTCTAGTTTAGCACATACCACTCTCCTGTTTAAATAAAATCTTAAGACCTACTTCTTCCAGTGGTGGAATACCCAACCCATGCAACAGTGTGTCCTCACCTAGCAAAACCGGTCATAATCCTGGAGTTGTGTGCTCACACAGCACAGATATTTCAACTGTTTCCACCCAAGATGTCTGGAAACACGACCTGGCAGCCCAACTGTCTGTCAGCTTCCTTTTGCTCCTTGGTGCTGATGCCTGGATTAGCTCTCAAAAACAGATTTTTCAGTTGCTCCTCGAACATTTCTAAGTACTACAATGTGCTGCTCTGCTTTAGAAACTGGGCAGAATTTCTCAGTTTGGGTTTAAAATGTTGTAAAGTGTCTGCCTCCCTCCCTCTTCTCCTCCCTCAGTGACTTCTGCCTTCTTTGCTTCTCTCCAGAGCTGCGTCACTGTCGCTCAGAGAATATTATTGCTCCTCAAGTTGAAGAAAATTTTGGTGAGTGGGAAGATTCCCCTGGACCTGGAGAGACTGTGAGAATTCTGAACTTTGGAGATTTATGAGACTCAAGTCACAACTGCTGTGATTTCAGAGAGAAGCAGGAACTGTCTACAATAAAGGTAATGAAGATGCTTCATTATCAGTGTGATGCAACTCCTTTTGTCTGTGGCTGTATCTTGTGGGGCTTCTGATGTGTGTATGTGGAATGAACTGAAATGTCTTTGTGGCTTGCTTTTCCAAATGGAGTCCGTTGTTTCACTGCCCGCAGATTTGTCAGTTGTTTTGTTAAACCCTCCCTTTGTGTCTGATGCTTTAGCTAAAAGCTCTAGGTTAAAACACAGTTGGGGTCTCTAACCCATGATGTTACTGGCGACTCTGTTGGGATGCATGGGGATCCAGACAAGGACCCACAACACTTCTACTACCATACCACTCCACGCGCCTGTTGACATGAAAGAACTATTTCTTCCTCATGTTCCACAGCACTTTTTCGTAATTTTTCTTTAATGCAACCTGATCATGCAGTTTACCTGTTGGTCAGATCACTGAATTTTAGGGTTGTTACTGCAGCAAGCCTATTCATACTACTCACAACTTGGGAAATTACCTTTGCTTCAATCTGTCTATAGCAAGAGACGCCATACACCGTGGTTCGATCCCCACATCTTGGAGGCAAATGGAAAAACACGGTATCTGTGAGAACAAAAAGACAGATTCCTAAGTCACTAATGAAAATTCAGTATTTTTCTTCTCAGCATCACTTATTTCTAAGAGTTTACTACTGAAAACAGCATCACAGTTAGTTTCTGAGACTTACAATAATCAGAAAAAAGAAATCTATACAGCTACTGACAGGTCCTCAGAAGCAGCCCTTGACAGCAGAGAAGCAGCAGTGCAACCTGTGGACATGCTTTCTCAGTTCAGTATGGAGAGGCAAAGACAGGCACAGCGAGGCATGGTATACAGCTGGAGAGTGATGCCTTTATGAAGGTAAATGAAATGAAGAAAAGAACAAACACCCAAACAGAACACCAAGGAGGCCTTTTGAAAGAGTAGCTGCTACCACTTCCAGGGTAGATCTCCACACCCAAACAAGTCCCTTTCTCCTGTGCCGCTCTCCAGCAGGTCAGTCCCTAACATTATGCTAGTACCTGGGGTTGTTCTTGCCCAGATCCAGGACTGTACACTGCCCTTGCTGAATTTCATTCCGTTTTTCCCTGCCCAACTCTCCAGCCCGTCTACATCCCATTTGATTGCACTCTTGCCGAAAACCACAAGGATCAAGACCTGTTGCCAAGTTTTTTTTAATCAAAAACTATGCATTGACAATCTTTTAATACAGACATAAAAATTCTCAAGGGTTAGCATTAATTGGGATGATACTGAGCCAAGACAGAGCAGGTGAGAGGAGCTGTATATGGTTTTCCCAGCTCTGAATGCCACCTACTTCTCATTAGGCATTTAACAACATAGTAAATGAACAAGAGTAATGATCCAGAAGAGTCAGAGAGACTAGGAAAGAGGTTATTATAAATATGATTTCCTTTGCTTCCTAATGAGGTCTCTGAAAGCTAGCTAATTAGGAAACGAAGTACATGAAGTTAAAAAAACAACCCTTATTTCAAAGGTTTCTCTGATTTTGCTGTTACATCCTTGTAGAAAGGAAGATTAAAGAACTGAACATGCATATAAACGCAGTGTCAATGAACTGAAACACTGTCAAATAAACAAAGACATCAATGCAACACTAAACAAATAAAAATAACCACAGCAAACCTGCTGATAATTACATGGCAAAGGAATCACTGTGTCTTCAACCTGCTGACAAACACACTAATGCTCCTGTTCCTGTCCTTTACATCTGATGTCACGCTGTAGACATTGAATGACTTGTGCATCCTAAAAACCTCTAAAGTAGTGGAGGAAACATGACTACACACTACAAAACTAGATTAGATTGTACTGAAGAATCTATTCCCCCTTCAAAGAACTTCTGAGAAAGCCAGGAGCTTTGTTTGCACTCGGACTACACACAACACATAAAAGTTTATTGACAGCTATTTCTTCATGTAGGATGTACTTATAATCTACTTACACTTTAAACTCTGAAGCCACACATCATAGCCAATGTATTTGCAGCTTAAATAGAAAGTACACAAGTCTAATAGCGGAAGAATTGCTGTTCACGTATCAGGACTTTCTTCCAGCTGCAGCTGAAGCATCAAACACAACTTCCTCTCAGTTCTTACCTTCCTGATAGTTGTGAGCTCCATCTGGTAATGCAAGAAAAGGCAAGTATTTCCACTCCTCTGGTAAACTGTGGCTATCATGTCCTTCATCAGGCTTTAGTGGAGGATAGGAGAATTCAACCTAAACAACAAAAATAGAGGGAAGGCAAAGAAAGAAAATACTGCTGTTACCAAACAATCAAGCCCCTGTGATTCAGCCTACCACCTTTCCTTTAGCAGATATATGAATGAAAGTTTTCCGTCCTACCAGCATGCCTTGTCTCTTCCTTCTAATCACCCACAGACTGACTCATGTGTGGTCTTACAGATCCTGGGCAGATTTGGGGAAACTTACTTCTCTCTACAACTACTTCAAAGGAGGTTGTAGTAGAGAGAACATTGGTCTGTTCTCCCTAGGGGCCAGTGACAGGACCAGGGCAAATGGCCTTAAACTGCACCAGGGGAGGATCAGGTTGGATATCATGAGGAATTTGTTTCCTGAAAGGGTTGTCAAGCACTGGAACAGCCTGCCCAGGGAGGGGGTTAAGTCACCATTGCTGGAGGAATTTAAGAGAAGGGTAGATGCTGCTGCGTTGGGGGACAAGGTGCTGAAAGAGCTAGGAAAAAGTTGGACAGGATGATCTTGAAGGTCTCTTCCACACAAAACTCTTCTGTGATTTGCCTTCTACACTGCTTCCATGCAGCCTATTACTTTTTGCTGAACAGAAATATGAAATAGGTCTTCAAGCAAAAAACATCACCCAACAGCAGAATACCTTCACCATTTGCCTCTTTTTATTAGAAATAGGGCCGTTTCTATTCCTCACACTACACTACACGTCGCCCACAGATCATCATAACCAGCATCTTTACAGTATCTTCACAATTCCTGCATCTTCCTGTCCTTTGGAGACCCCTCTGGGTTTCCAGACACTTCCTTTTCTTCCTCTATCTGCATTTCTTAAATTGCCAAATAAAACCTAAACACAGATATATCAGCAAAAGAAACTGTTTAAAGATACTGCAACTTCTTTGGAAGGATAATTAGTTACAAACTAATGAGGTGTCAACTGTACAGAAAAAAATATAAAGGACATAACAAAACAAGTACACAGAAAATCTTTAGCATTTGACGTGTGATAAAATAGAAGCACTGTAAAGGATGAGAGTGCTGATAAAGAAATGGGAAACAAATCAAGAGAAGTGAAATTCTTCAGGGGACCACATGGTGTCACGCCTACAACTCAGAAAAACCACCAAAGACAAGGAAAATTCCACCCTTCTACTTGCTGTATCAATTTCAAGTCTTCTTGTTCTTTCCCCTTATATTTTGAGGATACCAACTCCTCCCCTTCTCATCTAGACTCTCTCATCTTCACATCAAGGATGTGAAGTACTGAATATAGTTAAGCAGCAGTAGTCAAAAAACCCCGACGGGTCATAAAAATTGATTCTTCATTTTAAGTAAGTCAATATTTAGTCTTCATTTGAAGCAACGATTGTAAGTTTCCATGATGTATTAGTCCTAGTGGAGCTAGATCCACAGAAAACCAGCACAAGGATGATTTTATCTGAATCACCATAGCAACTGCCACCTGCAGCCAAAAAAAACCCCTAAGGGATAGTGTTAATCTTTCGGCACTGAGAACAATTATATAGTTAAACAACAATTTGATCAATTTGAATGACAAATGTTCCCCATTGTATCATGGCACTGAGAGATTAGGATCTACCCATTTAATAATGAAGGCTATACAGTAGTATCATCACAGAAACACAGAATGTTAGGGATTGGCTGGGATCTTGGATGATCATCTAGCCCAATCCCCCCTGCCAGAGCAGGACCCCTGGATCAAGTCACACAGGAACATGTCCAGGTGGGTTTTAAATGTGTCCAGAGAAGGAGATTCCACAACACCCTTGGGCATCCCCTTCCAGTGCTCTGTCACCCTCACTGTGAAGTTTCTTCTCATATTTGTGTGGAACCTCCTTGTTCCAGCTGACCACATTGGCCCTTGTCCTGTCATTGGATGACACTGAGCAGAGAAGGCTCCTTCCTCCTAACAGGAGGGATGGGATTGGACTGGATGATCTTTCAAGGTCCCTTCCAATCCCTAACATTCTATGATAACTACAAAATAGGTTTTTAGGAACCTTCTTTCAATTCACTAGGGAGAAAATATCCACTATGGAATCCTCCAGAGAAAAACTCTTTGTCCATGACTTCAAAGATCATGACTTCATGATTATAAAAGCGTGATCATTAAAGCTTGAAAAGCTAATCACAGAAACCCAAAATTCATGATACCTGGGAGATTTTCTTGAAGAACAAGCACAAAGCACCAAACAATAGTGTTATGTAGGCAGACCAAGAGTGGAACCCACAATTACTTCTATGCAGGAGATCAGAATCAGTGTATTGTTTCCAGAAGGGAGACAGCAATTATGCAGTGTGCACAGCAATGTGTTTTATATTTAAAATGATTAGCATGCCACACTAATTTGAGTTGCTTTCTAATAAAAGCTAAAAGATTCTTTCAAAGTTGCAACAAATACATGTATTTTAGCCAACAGGCTGATCTTGAATACTTGATGCGCTTCATCAAGAGATTTCATGCTCATAAGGATTCTTTAGAGTGCCTGAATAATATTCTTAAAAGCAGGGAACAAAGGCAAAGGAATTGTGTTAATGTTTACAGACTATCAGCAGCAGAGCCAGACCAAATCCCTTCAGCTGGATTCCAACCTAGAAGCCTTCCCAGGTTATTGTTTGTTCTTTTAACAACACTAGACCTTAATCACTAGAAAGGATACCTATTGCATTGTACCCCCAAAACAGAGACACAGTAACTTTTTAGACAGAATAACATCCAATTCACTTTAGTTGTTAAGAGATTCAAGCACCTTTAACAGAATTACAGCAACTACTGGCTTGGGAAATATGAGGAGAAAGTAGTCTTAGAAGAAAGCCAGCAAACAAGCAGGGAGCCAAACAGGTTAGAAGTGCTTCCATTAACAAACAAACAAAAGAGAGATGCCTCCAGAAAAGCTGCCTGTAGAATCTGCAGCAGAAAGTGACTTCAGTATTTCTCTCTTGGAAGCAAATGCTCCAGTTGAGGGCGTAGGAGACCTGGAAAGGTAGGCAGTTCTCAAAAAGCAGGCTGAACTCGTGTTCTGTAGACACCACCTAATTCTGCAAACAAAGTCAAGCCTAACTTACTAATAATTGTTCTTGAGGAGATGCAAACAATGTTCTAGATGTTCTAGGCAGATCCTTATTTTGACAGAAGCAATGACTCACTGTGTCACCATGGACAAGTCATTCAATTTTCTTGTGTTGCAGTCAACAAAACTATAAAATTATTAAAAGACAAAAAAAGAAAAAGTTCCCAGATTTTACTGAAAAACAAACCCTTCCTCTGAGCTCAGCTGGTGATTAAATGACAACAACAACAAGATGAACAGGCTCTTCTACATCCTCCAGACATCCTCACAGAGAAATTGTGGACATTTCCCTCCCTGGAAGCGTTTAAGGGCCCTGGGCAACCTGGTCTAGTGAGAGGTGTTGCTGCCCATAGGGTTGGAACTAAATGATCTCTGAGGTCCATTCCAACCTAAGCCAGTCTGTGATTCTCTTCCAAGACACCCTACCCAAGGATTATCTCATTCAGTACTGGAAGCACCAGACAGAGAGAATACAAACCCCATTTTTCTGAATGGTGAATAAGAATTTTTATACATCAATACACATAACTACTACATCTGTTGCTACCCTCACACCCAAATCACACCAATCCCTTGATCGTATGCAGTCTCTTTACTCTTCCAGAAGTCCCTTCACATTAATTCCCAATGTCATGCTGTTATTATCCACTCCATTTTTATCATTCCAGCACTCCTTATCACAGAGTATCTTTGGTTGGAAGAGACCTTTAAAATCATAAAGTCCAACCTTTGACTCAGCACTGCCAGGTGCCCCCAAATCATGTCCCCAATCAATATTCCAGTCTTCCTTTGTAACACTGATTCCTCGTATTTAGTTATTGCAGATTTTACTGCCTAAAGGATGCCAAAGCCACTTACGTGGCCTGAAATTCAGTTCACACACTTTTAATACCAGCAGTTCCTCTTCTAACACAAGACTGTGGCTTCCTCCTGTCTTACGTACCGTTCCTCACCCAAGTACCAGCTCCTGTACTAATTCTCCAGTACCTCCACCTTAAAAGAAACAAACCACAGCACTTTTTTTTTTCCTGGTCTTTAGTGCTGTGTGATTTATTCTCAAATTCCAGGAAGATCTGAACTACTCTGCTTCTTTTACAAAAGAAAATAACGGATTTATTCTTCCATAAGACTCACATCTGTCTATAGGCAGAGTCTATCTTTAGTGAACACCCACAGGATTCAGTCTACTTAGTTTCATCTTGTTAATTAATTTTTTCCTTCACAAATTCTCTAGAGTCTCACATACTGCTGTTGTCATGCTCATTAGGCAATAGCTGCGCAGCTCCCTGCCTCCAGCACTTTTAGGACACACGTTTTAGAGTTCAGTTTAAAAATCTGCTAAGTCAGAGACAATGTATTTAAAATTAGATTTCTGGTTAAGTATCAATTAGGAAGCCTGGCTGCTTGTGGTTCTACCAATTGTCAACCTATTCCTGCATTTCTTCTCCCTGTGACTCAGCTACCCCATCCTCTGCCCCAAGTACCTTCCTCTCTAACTTGTCCAGTTTATTTTTTGAGACACTTAATGGAAGACTTGGGTCTAGAGTTATTCTGACCCAATTTTCAACAGCATCAGAAAATATACTTTACCAACATTTTACTGGCACGAAGATCAAATGCACTCCTACATTATCATCTATAGTTTGCGGTAAGTTTTGGTTAGTTTTATCTTTTCTTCTGCATCAACATTATATAATATTACAAAAAAAACCAAATAGAGGCCCCAAAAGAACAGGAGCCACTTCTGCTTTTGTCCTCAACCTAAGGGTTGTCCAAAAGGCAAGCAAGGGAAGGAGAAAAATGGTCTTTTCATCCTACAGACATACCACTAACACTTCATCTCTTAACAGTCTTTAATAACAAAGTGACTGAGCAATCCCACAAACCTCCCAGCCTTGACTGAACTCCTTCGTAGGAACTGATCCTCATGTAAACAGCCCCTGGACACCCCGACATGAACGGATGCTTTACAAAAACCACTCCGTTTTTCAGAAAGAGATGAAAGATCATCTACAATGAGTTGTACTTTTCTGCTTCAGCCTCTGCAGGTGTGAAGAATCGTTCTGCCTGTTACAATGCTTGCTTTATTGCCGGATGACCCTTGCAATAAAGAACCTTTTCCTAATGTCCAACCTAAACTTCCCCTGGTGCAACTTGAGGCCATTTCTTGTTGTCCTGTCACTTGTTACTCAATTCCCAGCACTCTACATCCTCATTTCAGGTAGTTGCAGTAAGATTTCCCCTCAGCCTCCTTTCCGCCAGACTAACCAGCCCCAGCTGCCTCAGCCACTCCTTCCAAGGTTTGTTCTCCTTCCCCAACCTTGTTGCCCTTCTCTGGGCCACAGCAACCACCTTCATTATTGTTCTGGCCTTTTTCGAAGAGGCTAATAAGGTTCCACGGAAAAAGCCTCTCTGCAAGTTCAATTCAGTCTGTCTGCTGACACAGCCCAGCAGGGCAGCAGCATCTTCTGTTCCAAGGGTTAAATAAAATAAAGCACAGAAAGCTCAGAGCTATGAAGTAAATACTAGAAAACTCCTCTCCATTACATACAGGGAACTGTGAAGCCTTTAGGAAGGAAAGGGAAGAAAACTTAAAGCAAAGGTGGATTTACACCCTGAGCCGTCTGTGTATGGAGTTCACCTGCGAGAGCTGAGCCCGCATTACAGCCATCCCCTGTCCGAAGGCTCTAAAGGCCAGGAGCAGCTCAATAAACCCCAACAGGCCCGGACCTGGCCCTGGAGGCCACGGCCCAAGCAGAGGGCCCCGAACGCGTTCCAGATGGCTCCTCCGTCGCCCTCCCACCCCTCACCTGGCAGCCCTTCTTGTGGTGGAACCCCACCACCACGATGTGCAGCACCGGAAGCCGCTTTTCCATGAGCGAAGCG
>VZRI01001588.1:246611-266617 GCA_013397515.1 Upupa epops
AGGGAGGGAGGGAAGGCCGGGGAGCTGTGGGGGGAGCCGGGGCGGAGCTTTTCCCTGCCCTTCCTTCCTCGCCACCGCGCTGGGGACTTCCCGCCCGCTTCAAACTGCGTGGAACTTCAGACCTCACCTAGGTCTACGGGGAGGTGTGAAATGAGGAACCAAGCAGCGAGGCAAAAGGAGAAGCGCTGTCATGGGAAGGACTGGTTCGGCCTGCTCGTCCTGGTAAATGCAGGTGCAGAGGAATGGCACTGATGTGATAGGGGGTAAGTGTGGAGGTACGTGGCCTCTGTGTGCCCCGGGCCCTAACCCCTCACTGTACCAAACCACCAGGCTGGGCCCACACCAGGCCTTCCAGTATCGCTCCTGTGCTGTGAAGAGCAGAACGGGACATAGGAGACTGCATGGAGTCTCCCAAGTGCTGAGTAAGAAAAGAGAGCGCTGCTTGGGTTTTCATTGCTGCTTTTAGTGGTATTATTTCATCTCACAGGCTTTTCAGATAGGTTTTTTTGTGAGTTGGTGTTTTTTCTGAGAGCTCTGGTCATCTCTAGCAGTGATGGAGATGGGTGGTCTCCAGAAGTCTGTGTTGGTCTCCGAGGAGGTCTCTAGAAATTAAAAAACCAGTGAGGATGATTACTCCCAAAGTGAATTAACTTTGATTCCTCATTAACTTTTTTCCTGGATACAAATCTGGGTTCGAATCACTGCGAATAAGGAAAAAGATGTTGCAGAAATGCCCAGGTGACTTTACAAGGTAACACCAGAAGCGTAGCTGGATCTGCTGCCTCTTCACCATAAGCCAGAAACAGCACATTGTGGCATGGTTTCACACGTTTCACAGGAACAGGAGTGTGTTTGTAGCAGGTTGAGTGCTTAGGAGCTCGCAGTTACGATACTTTGTGATCTCCAGGGAGATCCCTATCTTTACACGCTCTCAAAATCTGTAAGTTTGTTGGTTTATACCAAACCAGAATGCACTGAAACAATAATGAGAGTTTAAAGCACAGTGTTCCTGACATTTTTCTGTTTTCAGTCTGCAAAGCACTGGAGCCCTTTGTATTTATAAGTGCTGATTACTCAGAATAGATCAGTAAAATGGTTGTCCACTTTCTTCCCTTAATCTTGCTTTTCCTTTTGCATTTAGTTTTCTGCTGTTCAGTTCTTCACTTTTTCACAGGAAGATACTGTGTGGACCTACTGTAGAAGGGTTCAGGCTCTTGATGAGTTTTGGGCTTCTGCTTAGCAATAGGAGTTGGAAAGAGGAAACCAGCTTGGAATGATAGTCATTGATCTTGGAAAAAAACTATAAGATCATCAAGTCCATCTGTCAACCAACACCACCATTCCCAATAAACCTTCTCCTAAAGTGCCATGATTCCAGATTTTCTGAACACCTCCAGGGATGACCATAACACTCTTAATGATAAACCTGGTCTGCTGAGGGCTGACAGGATCTACTGTCAGACAAGTGGGAAAGAGTCTTTGGCCAGAGGCTGCTCAGCTTAGTTATGAGGGCTTTGAACTAGGGAGGAGGGGATCTCCAGTTCACCTGATACACATCATGTTTAATCCAGAACCACTAATAGATGCTCTGAGCCTGGTAAAGAATTGCAGGCCAACAGGAAAGCATGTGTACAGGTAGTTACAGGTTTTTGACTGAGAGAGTGATCCGGGTTTGGAACGGGCTGCCCACGGAGGGGGTTGGGTCACTGTCTCTGGAGGTGTTCAGGGTCAGGCTGGATGAAGTGCTGAGTGGCATGAGCTAGATGTCAGATGTTTAGGGTTACTGGGTTGGTTTTAGGTTGGACTGGATGCTCTTGAAGGTCTTTCCCAGCCTCATCAGTGCTGTGAGGTTGCATTGCAGCAGCCGCTGAGGCGGGGCGCCGCCAGCGCTGTACCGGCGCCTCCGTCAGGCCCGTAGCGCCGCCTAGCGGCCACAGCCTAGAGCACGATTTGATGCAGAACGAAGTAGCCTGTGGTACACAGCTTGAGCCATGGGGGCACAGCTTAGAAGTTGTATGACAGTAGCCAAACTCCAAGCTGTAACATACTTCTCGAGACAAAATCGAGAAAGACTTAAAATAGACTATCAGGCTAGGTATAGACTCGGTCTTGCTGAGATCATACTTTCAGTCCAACAGCAGGGCTTGATTTATGTAAGTGATAATATAGTGATATATGTAAGTGATAACCAGGAGGTTTACATTGGACATCAGGCAAGCAGGACAGTGAGCCACCTTACCCGGCAGATTCTGGCTCTACAGTAGCTTTCAGGCAAATATCATAAACCTCAGCCTCAAGCTGCATCAGAGGAGGTTTACATTGGACATCAGGAGGATCGTTACTGAGAGAGAGGTTGGGCACTGGAACAGGGAGATAGTGGAGTCACCATCCCTGGAGGTGTTTAAAAAACAAGTAGATAGAGCATGTGAGGCCATGGCCTCAAGTTGGGATGAGATCTGGACTTGATGATCCTGGAGGTCCTTTCCGGCCATAATGATTCTCTGATTCAGAATACAAATTGGCTCGAGAAACATTTGTAGAGATTTTCTCATTGATACAAATGCTCAAATGTCAGTAATTACCACAGCAACTGCATACCACATAAATCTGAAACCTGGCCATTGCAAGGTGGCTTTTACTGTCACTCAATTATAGGACACAGGGCAACGGGTATAAGCTGGAACATAGGAGGTTCCACATAAATATGAGAAGAAACTTCTTGGTGAGGGTGACTGGAATGGGCTGCCCAGGGAGGTTGTGGAGTTTCCTTCTCTGGAGGTGTTTAAAACCCACCTGGACATGTTCCTGTGTGGCAGGGGGATTGGATTAGATGATCTTTCAAGGTCCTTTCCAATCCCAAACATTCTCTGTGATTCTGTGGAAAGTTCAAACAGGAGTTTCGTTTTCTGGCTTCTAATTAAAGGTTTATAGTGAAACTATATTGAATTTGGCTGTTTGAACTGCTCGTTAATGATGCTGAACTCAGAAATGGCACAATCCTGTGCCATTGCCTGTAGGGACTGTGCTGTGTATAGGCTGCGTGGGGTGACACTTTTCAGTCAAGTAAACAATTGCTGTTTGAGGCCACAGAAGTGCATATCTGCTCTCAAAGAGACCTGTGTTTTGATGCATCAATGAAGTAAAATATGAGGTCTATAGTTATTGAAAGACTGTGTCCAAATATCAACACTTTATTGGAGAAAAACGGATGAGTGATTGAAAATGTTTCTCCTTTTTGTATCAGATTAATATTGTGAGAGCCATCCCACATATCACAACACCTCCATGCAAGAGGGAATGGTCTCCCACCAGATAGACTAAACCATCTGTGTTTTTATTGAAGACATTTTGTACAGCTCAGAAAATGAGTGGGTGAGTCCTTCTGGAAGAATAAAATTCTCAGGAAAAGATAAAAAAGAAATGTCTAAAGCCAGTTCTTGTGTTCAGTCTTTCCTACTGATGTTTCACAAGAATCTTTCTACTTCTCCTTGCTGTGAGAGCATAATCTATTACTGTAGAAATGAATGTGATGATAAAAATAATCCTGATGAGGCTGCACCATATGATCAGCTGAGGACAGAGGCTGAGACAGTATAGGGTTTCTCTGACAGAAAGTTATAAGATATCAATGAAACTCAAGGAAGCTGTCTTGTGTCTGCTGCAACAGCTTTCATTCACCCAGAAATCCCTTTTTCTTGACTTTATGCACATCCTATCCGATTTGGCTTATTTTAGTACAAGATTTGAGCTTTGCCAGGAGCTCTGCTGAATGTTCTCGAGCTCTGCAAGTAGGCTTACACTTTTAACAGTGCTTTTTCATTCCTGTGGGATTTCCAATGCATGAAATGTCATCTCCCCCAGACCTCCTACCTGGAGTACTGTGTCTGGTTTTGGAAACCCCATTTTAGGAAGGAACTGTTGGAGCAAGTCCAGAGGAGGCTGTAGGGATGATCAGAGAGTTGGAGGCCCTCTCCTGTGGGGACAGGCTAAGGGAACTGGGACTGCTCGGACTGGAGAAGAAAAAGCTGTGGGGGGACCTTATAGTAGCCTTCCAGTACCTGGAGGTTACAGGAAAGCTGGACTGTTTACAAAGGATGCTCGAGACAGAACAAGAGGCATGGGTTCAGGCAGATTCAGATTAGATCTTGGGAAGAAATTCCTCACCAGGAAACAATACACCCCAAGAAGTTGTGGCTGCTCCATCCCCGGAAGTGCTGAAGGCCGGGTTGTATGGGCCTCTGGGCAACCTGGTCTGGTGAGAGATGTCTCTGCCCATGGCAGGGAGTTGGGGCTGGCTGATCTCTGAGGTCTCTGCAAGCCAGATGATTCTGAGTTCCAGTGCATGTTCGTTCCCCTTCGGGACTCGGATGCTCATTTATGCATTTCGCTAGCACAGACACCAGGCCACGCGTGGGTCGGTGTAACACGAGGTGCAAGACACCTGCGGAAGGCTGTTATTCACCCACCCTGGCTACCGGCCACAGACACCTTCCGCTTAGGAAGCGGGGCGACCGCAGCCCGGCAGCCGGGCCCGCCTACCCGCGTCTCCCGGCCAGGCCCCCGCCCTCGCGCATGCGCATCCCCGCAAGCTCGCTCGTCCGCATGCGCGGTGCTCGCTGCTGGCCTGTGCCCGGGGCTGGGGGAACGTAGCGTGGGGGCGAGCCGCGGGGTACGGCGGCGGCTGCAGCAGCGGCGACCTTGCGGGTCGGTCCTCCTTTGGCGCCGGCACCTTCCTCCTCCCGGAGCAGCTGACATGACCTGCCGATTCCTGCTCCGGTTCCCGAGGCGGCTGTGACCGCCCGGCGCTGAAGAGGAGGAGGCGAGACCGTGGGGCGGGAAGCGGAGGGCGGCCCGGAGTGGCGCTTTGCCCGGGGCTGCGGTTCCAGCAGCCCCTCGTGGCGAAGGGACGGACGGACGGACGGACGGACAGACAGACAGACACAGACAGAGAGCGAGGCAGGGGGTCATCTGTCTTGGAGCGGCTTCTGCCTCCATTCCTTGGACGCTGGGCGTGGGGAGCGAGTGGAGGAAGGAGCCTGAGGGGCCCAGGAGCGCCTCCACATCCTTGGAAGGGGGCAAGGGTGATTGAATCCCCCCCTACTCCGCACTCAGCACCTCCCGCAAAGCCTGGCTGGCCCGCAGGTAAGGAAAGACGCGGTGGGAGTGAGGGATGGTGTCAGGGACACCGTGGGATCCCGGGTCTTCAGATTTGCGTGAGCGGGGAGGGCACGGGCTGCCCGGCCGGGGCTCCCTCATCAGCGAGGAGTACGGAAAGGGAGACAATAATGGGGTGGCCTCATCGGGGGTGGCCGCGGTCATCCCCGGGGCGGCTCTTATTCCTGCCAGGGGTCACCCCCAGTGCGGAGCGGGAACGGCGGGATGAGGGGGAGCAGGAGGAAGGGTGGATGCCCCGCAATCCCAGCTGAGGGTGTGCGTGTCGATGCCTTTCTCTCCCACACTTCCTCGAAGCACGTTTGCAGAGCTGCTAGGAGCTGCAGGGCGTGCCCCGCCGTGGGGGTTATGGTTGGTTTCCGTCAGGCTCGCTGATCCTTAGGCCGGCTTTTCTGCTTTGTTTCAGAACACTTGTGTTTATTTATTCTTAGTATGTCCCGCTGCTATAATTGAGAAGAACCTGTTAATGGTGATAAGAGAGATAGGCACATTCATGACTTTGGAAGGAGCCCAGAACCAGCTTTGAGCTATCTGCTCTATGTGTGTGTGTGCTCTCTGATTGCCAGCTTCAATCCCGACACTTTGAATTATTATTACCTTTAAAATAAAACCATTTTGTAGATAAAATGTTAACTGCTGCATTTTTATGATTTACAGCAGCTCCCTCATTTTTAGAAACTTACAGACATATTTGGCTTGACGTGAGAAATATGTAGGGTCAGCTTTATCCCTTTAAAGTGTCAGTGCTAGTACTGAATGTATTTGGAGACATGTGAGTACAAATGTCCTGTAAGATTAAATCAACCCTCGTCTGATGAGTTCTTCAAGTATTCATTGAGCCTTGACTGTGAGGTGATGAGGACTAGGGATGTAATTCTCCCCGTGTACTCGCACTGACGAGACCTCACCTTGAGTACTGTGTATGGCTCTGGGCCCCTTGCTTCAAGAAAGATAATTGAGGTGCTGGAGTAGGTCCAGAGGCTGTTAAAGGGACTAGAGGGAAAGTCTTGTGAAGAAAGGCTGAGGGAGCTGGGGCTTTTTAGACTGGAGGAGTTTTGGGGGGACCTTATCACTCTATAACTACCTGAAGGGGAGTTACAGACAGGTGGGGGACAGGCTCTTCTCCCAGGCAGCTAGTGCTGGGAGGAGAGGACATGGCCTGAAGCTGTGCCAGGGGAAGGTTAGGTTAGATGTTAGGAAGCCCTTCCTCACAGAAAGGGTGGTTAGACATTGGAATGGACTGCCCGGGGAGGTGGTAGAATTGCCATCCCTGGAGGTGTTGAAGGACAGACTGGACGTGACACTTAGTGCCATGGTCTAGCTGATGTGGTGATGTTAGGTCACAGGCTGGGCTTGATGATCTCAGAGGTCTTTTCCAGCCTAAATAAATCTGTGATTCTGTAATCAAGTGCAGCGGGGCCCAGAAACAGTTGTAATACATCTGCTTCCTTGGTTAGTGTCATGGTGGAAGAGCAGATGGAAGTTGCTCTAGCAGTACAAAACAGTTGGAAGTGCATGACATGGTTTTTCCATTGCTTTGTGTTACTTGACTTTGGAGGTGTTTATTTAAGGGCATGACGTCAGCCTTACCTGATCTGAAGTGCTGGCTGTAGCTGAGAACCTGTGAACAGCAGACAGTTCTGTGTGCCATGTAAGGTTGTTGTCCTGAACATCAGTAGTTCCTGTGAGCTGACTCCAGAGGAGCTTGCTTTTTCTGGTTTGAATGACATAGTGCTTTAACACATGAGCTTTTAGAAAGTGCTGTGTAAACTGGGCTTCACTAGTGAGGAATCCATAGCAAATGTTAATGTCTAGGCTTTCACACAGAGAGCACAGCCTGGTACCACAGATAATGGGTATGTAATATATACTTATATTTATTATCTTTAATATCTGGAGATGGTGACATGTTCAGTGTGTGTAATGGACAGGAACATGTGATGATGGTGAGTTTCTTTTATTGCTTTTTATTTATACTAGGAATGCAGAGTTAGGGCTACCCAAGAGAGCTTACCTAGCTTGCTTCAGTAGCTTTCCTTTGCTCTATTTTAACTGCAGCAGTAGTCAAGAGTGTGTAGGAGTGTATGAAATTGGTAATGGAAAAAACATCTTAAATGGTTACAGCTTGTTTCTCAATGTACATGGTTACCATGGGGCTCTCTCTGTTTGTTTCATTAAAAAATAAAGGAGCCCCAATATAGTAGCAATGTTTGGGTTTGTAGTGTTGTGGGTTTGTTGTTTTTTTAATGAGTAATGAATCATTCTTTTGCAAGATGACAGAAAGGATACGCCTTTTGGTAAAGCAGACTGTGTAAAAATGATAGTTGTTCCACTTTAGAGTGATTACTTGTGGAAGATTATTGTGACTTTGGTTTTTAGTGGGTTTTTTTTGTTGTTGTTAATGCATTTCTGTTGCTTTTTCATGGTGCTCATAGAATCACCGAATAATTGAGGCTGGAAAAGCCCTCCAAGATCATCAAGNCCTTGTTGCTTCTGTGAACCTGCTCCAGCCTCCCAATCTCTTTCTTGAAGTGAGGGGCCCTGAACTGCTCCCAGTACTTGAGGGGAGACCTCACCTGTACCCAGTACAGGGGAAGAATTACATCCCTAGTCTGGCTGGCCGTGCTATTGCTGATCCAAGCCAGAGTGCCATTGGCCTTTCATGCCACCTGGGCACACTGCTGGCTCATGTTCAGCCAGTTGTCAACCACTACTGCCAGGCTGCTGTTCAGCCATTCTTCTCCCGGTCTGTAGTCCTGTAGGGGTTTATTGTGGGCAAAATGTAGGGCCTTGCACTTAGCCTACCTAAAGCTCATCCTGTTGGCCTCTGCCTCTTGACCCAGCCTGTCAAGATCTCTGCAGCATCCTCCTCCCCTCCAGCAGATCGGCACTCCTGTCATTTGTGAATTTGTTAAGTGTAGATTCAATCGCCTCATCTAGGTCATCAATAAAGATGTCGAATAGAACTGTCCTGGTTCCTGCCAATTCCTTGTATTTTAAAATAACATTAGATTTCTTAGTTTGTTTCTGCATTGTCAATCTTTCTGGTAGCACTGATCCTGGAGAAGTCCAGCTGTTCTGCTGCTTCTTGGAAATGAACAGATGCTTTAATGTGTGTCCTTAAATGATCCTCGGCTGAGTGACCATCATAAGAGCTTGCTGCTGCTAATATCCTGTGTGTAATGGTTTATTTCATGGAGTATCTCCAAGTACAGCTGTTAGTAACTGTCTGATAGAGGACTCAGACTTCATAAAATAAGGACTACTGCTTGAAGTTACATCAGTGCGTGATGTTGCTGTAGAATTTTGGTAACTTACAGGCTGAGGAAAGTCACCAGAGATAGACTGGGGAGTCTGGAGGTGCCTGGTACCATTTCTGTCTTGCTTTGCTTTAAATTTACTGACACTAAACAGGCATGGTTATGGTTTATGGCTCCATCAGGCAACACCTTTACAAAAATCACTTTTTGATTGACTGGTGTCCTGCTGTTTGTCTGTAGCTTCGTAACACCAACAGACAGGTATTTCCCCCCCTCCTTGGTATGTGGCAAACACCATGAATTCAGGAAAAGTTTTATTTCTGAGATTTTAAAATGGCAAATAAACTGCAGATGTGAAGTACTGCATTGGAGGGGTGGAGTGACTGTCAGCTATCCAAAGCGCAATTTTTTTTCTTGAAGAAGCCGCGAACAGCTTGTCTGCAACGGTTTCTGAAGTAGGCAGTGATTAGACATGAACAGGGCTTTTTAAAATGGAAACACTATTCATGGACTGAATCATTTAGTCTCCATCCTAGTGGTAAGCACTGTTATCTTTCAGCAGACACTAATTACACGCTGCCTTCTCTTTTTTTCCCTTTAATGTTAGACTCGTCTACTCCTGCTAGCAACTGTCTTTTGCAGTGGGGCTAATTTCAGCGATTCTTTTTCTGAACGAGATTATTCTGAATGAAAATTCAAGCGATACCTACATGAGTAATACATTCAACCCCTGTTGATTTTCCACTTCCCACACACTCAGGTGTGGCCACCCTGTGATTATGCAGCTGCATTTATTTCTCAGGTGGTTTTTGGCCCGTGGACAGACATTCCAGAGAGTTAGGAGAAAGACTTTTGCATTATTTTAATTTAAGCAATGTAGATTTTTTTTGTGTGTCCATTTATTTCCGTGTCTCAGTTAGACTTTGCTTTGACAAAGCACTGAAGGTTATGCAAATAATGTTGTGATTTCCTAAGCGATGGGTTTGCTTTTCTCCCTCTCGGGTATGAATGCTGCATTTGCTGTTCTGCAGTGTAATACCTCTGTCTCCTTTGAGCTTTGTGTTGCTGATGCTGCGTGAGGCAGTTCTTTGCAATTGCTGGGCTGGGTTTACACTGTTTTTCTGAGCACAGTAACTTGTAGAACCTTGCTTTAATCGTGGGTATGGCGCTTTCCTTACTACCTAACTTAAGAGGTATATTTAGATTAATTTCAACCCCATCATCCTGCTTCTTTGATTCCTCTTTTTACTTAGGTATCTCAAAATGTTTTCAGTCTTTTTCGAGTATTTAACGAGTTTATTTCTTAGTTTGTGGATTTGCCAAAAATCAAAATCAGTTAGTACTGTTTGTGATTTACAAGCAGCCTGTGATTGGTTTGCTGGCGAGGAATATTTGGGCTTTATTTTTGCTTCTCCTGTTTCTTAAATTCTCCTTATTTATTACTGCGTTTCTAACATTTGTCCAAGTAAACTTCAATCAGATTCTTTTTCAGACAGGTTGATCTCAAGAAATTCCAGCCTTTCTCTGTGTTTATGTTCATACCTTCCACTGGCTTCATTCTTAAGGCCATCCACTGGCCTTTTTATTCTTAAATCATTCAATAGACATTTTATACTAAACGACTTCCCAGTAGTATTTATCTGCCTTACCGTATGTCCAAGATAGCTATTTCCAGCAGCAGGAACAGTTAGCACTGCTGCAGCCTTCTGCAGAACCATCTTTGTAGCCCACTCAACTGAGATACTGTACCTGAAGCAGTTAAAAACACTGACTTTACAAGTGAACAACTGAAACCACAAGAAGCTTGTCCTGGATATTATGGACAAAAGGTGCAACTCCTTGGGATTAAAAAACGAATGCTTTATGAAAGATGTAAACTGCTGTGTTTGTGGTTCTGATACTGCAAAGACGGGGGCTGTGTTCAGTAGTTTATACTCCAGAGCTAATTTGGAAATGAAGGTTGATGCTAGAGCAGGACTGCTCTTCTCTGTTGTCAGATCAAATATACAGAGGTGCTTTCCACACCTGTGAATTTTAATTATTTGCTGGCCTTACCTGAAAGGGAGGGAGAGTTTCAGCCTGTTTATTTATAGCCTGTTCACAGAGGTATCTGAGTGCCTTGTGTATATGTGATGCCAAATGTGATGGCATGGGCCCAGGCATCAGAACCCAGGCACTGAATGCGGTGACAAGCACTTGTATTTTAGTGTACCTTCAGTTTTATTTAAGATGGGTCAAACTTTTTCTAGCAAGTAAAAAACAAATGAATAAAACCTGTAGGTAATAGGAAAAAGATAGACAGCAAAGACTTGGGGAAGAAAGAACATTTTTGTATGTCTGAAGTGAAGGGAAAGGAGAAGGAACCTGTTTTTTCCACAGGTCTTGTTTGTTTGACACCTTATTTGTTTGGAATGAAATGCAATGATGCTTCCTCAGCTGTGTAATGGACATGTAACCCAGCCTACAGTAACAGTGAAAGAGATGTGACTCAGGAATTCTGAACCTTAAATGCAGCAGATTATAATCTGCTTTCCTTTATTGTCTTTTATAGTTTAGGAAGGCCAGCATAACAAAGTGCTTGTTGTGTAGCTGTGGTTTGGGGGTCTCTTTAGTAAACTTCCTGTGAACATTTGATCTATAATGTGGAGTATTTGGTACCTTCTTTTTCTGAAAAGTAGCATCATGCATTTAGTGTTAGACTAACTGATCTGTTAGCAGCAGGACTAGATCTCTTTAGTATTGAGCTGTGTAACAAAACATTAAATTCTCTGACATAAATCAGTTACGTGGAACCAAAGAACCTGTGACAAGGCTCAGTTAGAGGTCATGTCTTCCCCAAAGTGACATTAGAGCAGGTTTTTCAAAACCTTGTGTGATCATGTGTTGAGTATCTTTGGGGTTAGACATTTCATAGCCTGTCTGGGTTATTATCCAGACTGTTTTGACAAGAGTGGGCTTGTAAGTACCTCCCAGTGTCCCTGTGTTACTAAGCAGTGGCCCTACAGTTTTCTTAGCCTTTTGTTCCAAATGTTCTTATAGTGTTTTTTTTTTTTTCCCACTTTAGCTGAGCATTGACTTTCCTAGTTCCTCCTTGGCAGACAAAGGCAAGATCTCTGTATGTTTTCTGCGAGATCACCAGCCCTTGCTTCCTCCTTTGGGTTTGCTCAAGAGTTCTGTGCTCATCCTAGGTGGGAGGTGTGACAGATGGCTGGCAGAGATGCTACACTTGCCTTTCTCTGCAGTGATTTTGGCACAGCTATGCTACGGCAAGGAGGGATTTTCGCTCATTTAAAGCATCAGTGTTTTATTTTTAAAAATTCATTACTCTGTATATACGGTAGCTGACTGTCAGTCTGAACACAGCTATGTAAAAATAGCTACATAACCAAGTGTGTTCAATTCCCCAAATCGTTCTGCCAGCCAGGAGAGTCTCATGTCACGGGTAGTTAAAATGAGTTGTCTATGAAAAATGCTCTGTTGTTTAGAGTATGTGACAGATGCAGTCGAGGTGTGCGGTAGTTCAAGGAGGACATAAAAGTGGTTGAGAGAGTCCAGCACAAAGCCACAAAGATGCTGAAGGGAGTGGAGCATCTCCCAGCTCCCTCAGCCTTTCCTTATCAGGGTCTCTTGAGCTTGAAATAAAAGGAGACTGAGGGGTGATCTCATTAATGTTGATCAATATGGAAAGTGCGGGTGTCAGGAGGAAGGAGCCAGGCTCTGCTCAGTGGCATCCAATGATAGGACAAGGGGCAATGGGTGTCAGCTGGAACAGAGGAGTTTCTACACAACTGGGGAAGGTGAGGGTAATAGAGCTTTGTGAGTTGCTGCCCAGGGAAGTTGTGGAGTCTCTTTCTCTGGAGATGTTTAAAACCCACCTGGACATGTTCCTGTGCAGCTTGAGCTAGGTGATCCTGCTCTGGCAGGAGGGTTGGACTGGATGATCTTTCGAGGTCCCTTTCAATCCAGAAATCATTCTATGATTCTGTAGATGTATTGGTTCTGCAGTTTTTAGTTACAAGGCAGATATTAAGTGAAGAAATACAACCCTTATAATGCGAGTTTTAAAGAGTTTATTGTAATGCCTAGTGGTGTTTTTAGTAGATGGGTTTGAGTGCTTTTGCTTACATGAGGCACTCTGTTGTAATTACATAATTTCTTAACTTTTTTTGTTTTTTTGGTTAATGTTTAATCATGCAACAGCCTTTTTAGCATGGTAGTATTATTTTGTGTTGGTGCAACTTCTGCTTTGGGCCCTATCTGTTTTTATTATTTGAAGGCACTCAATAAGAATTACTGATTAAAAAAAAAAAGCATGTCTTTGGAGACATTTCTTCTCCAAGTGACCTGTAGCTCTGAGCTTAGACCTTAGCCACAGAGTTCTCCAAACTGCTTTCTGCATCTCTATTCATTGAATCATTAAGGTTGGGGAAGGGACCTCCCAAGATCATCAGTTCATCCCCACCCTGCCCCTAAACCTTGTTTCCAGTCCTTAGGTCTTAGTTGCCTCCAGTGATGGCAACTCCACTGTTTCCCTGGGCATTCTGTTCCAGTACTTGACCACTCTGAGTGAAGAAATTTTTCATAATGTCAAATCTAGACCTCCCCTGGCACAATTTGAAGGGAGGTTTTAATTGGGCATTTGTATGTATATAAATCTGTGTTACTTGCTTGTTTTTGAGACTAAAACCAGGATTAACAGTGGTGAAGTCTGTCCCAGGCCTTATCTCAGTTGTTCTTCACCCTGAGTTCTGAGCTCTGCTGTCCTGCTTCTAAGATGTATCCCAATGTCTGATACAAGTGTGGCTGGAATCTTTCCTTTCTTCCTGAAAGTGAGCTGGTCTGCAACAGCAGAATTAATGCCAAAGCACACAACAGCAACATAAAATAAACAAATGCTGTGAGGGAGTAATGAATAAAGGGAATCATGAACTGCAGCCAGATGGTAAAAGCACTTGTTGGCAGGTGATGCCTGTGTGTTGGTCCAAATGTTTGCGTCTTATTCAAATGCTCTGCCCTGCAAAATGTATGAGCAGGCTGGAGAAATGGGTAGAATCCAGGAGGTTACTTTGGCCCACTCTTCCTCCTCAGGTTTGTGGTCATTACTGTATGATAGAGCTGCATCTTCTTTGGCCCCATCAGATACTGTGCCTTTATTCCTGTATTACTTATGCACAGACACTGCAATGTCTCCTTCCTCAAGGTTTTTACACGACGGAATTGTGCACCTGCAATACGGAGTAATTTTAGTTTTAGTCTTGGAGTAGTATGGAGATTTGAGTGAGATTATTATATGATTGTGTCTGTCCTATGCAGGAGCTTTAAAGAAGGGGGATGTCTAGTTCCAAGGCTTTGTTGTATTTTATCTCTCATCAGCAAATAATCTATTTCCCTTGTGTAAGTGCATAAAGTATAGTAAAATACCTGCGGAATTTGAAGCAGCATAAAGGGCTCCCTGCCTGCAAGGAAAAGAGAGCACTAGAGACATAAAATTATGGAGGGGGATGAAGTGCAGAAGCTAAAGTTACAATAAACGAGAACTGTGATTCCATGTGATATCTTTGAGTGCTGGAAAGTACCCCAATATGTTTGGGCTTTTGATTGCAATATGAAAATAATAGTGTAAAAACTGTGCTTGCACAAAAACATTCATCTAATGTTCCTTTGGTTTTCCTTTCCCTCTGATTAAAATGTAAGGAATTATCAGATGTTTGCTAGCTAGTTAGATCCTCTATGATAAAAACAGTTCTTGCATCACTTACTTTCAAAAACAGGTCATTGCTAAAGAATTAGAAAATTTATTACATGTGGAGATGTAATATTTTCAATTGTTTGGTTTTAATTACAGATCTGAAGACTGAGCTGGTTTTGCTGTCTGTTCTTGCTAATACGGAACCCAGGAATAAAAATGGGAACTCCTGGATCAGGACGGAAGAGAACTCCAGTGAAAGACAGGTTTTCTGCAGAAGATGAAGCTCTGAATAACATCGCCAGAGAGGTTTGTTAACTTCAGATCACTTTCATCCTTCTTTCTGGATTAAAGATAATCTTGTTATCTAGAAAAGTAATTTTTTTAAGCCGTGCATTACAAAGTGTAACTAGACAAAAATGCAGCAGTAAATACAAACTAAGAACAGCGTTGATAAAGCAGTTTGCTGGTGTCACAATTAATTGTGTAATTGGCATAATTTCACATTTAAGTTCACATTTAACTTTAGCAGTATTTCTACAGCTAGTTATGTACGTGGCTGAAGATAAATAAGAAATAAACTTTTTTCTCTCAGATCTGTATCCCATTGCAGGGTGTAGTGTTTGTGAGATGGTAACTACAGTGTATTATTAATTTTGGATGAGTAACAGTCATTATTAAAGCTGCTGGTGATAGTTTCTGTGTCAAATGTGAAAAAGTCAGGTTTCTATCACAATAAGATCAATACGTATGCTAGTCCAGGATTTCCTTGACAGAGTCGCCACCTGAAAAACAGAGAGCTCGAGGGTATCCAAAGAAAATGCAGTTAACAGTTAAAACTGCAATTAAAATGCAGTTAAGAAGTTGACACAAAGGAGAATGCTGTCCCACTGGATGTGGGACAGAGGCAGCTGGAATTTTAGAGTCTTCCAGACATTTATTTGGGCTTGGGTTTCACTGGGAGGAAATGCTGTGACTTGGGAACAAAAGCCTTAGTGATGTTTGTTGGTAAGTGTATACACAAGCTTTGAGCTATGCTTTCTGCAAAGCTTATCACTCTAGTTGATGTAAATAAGCACAAAATGCGGATTCTAGCTGACCTTGTAATGTAAATTGTTGTGTGCAGACGTATGTAGTATGCATACTTGCATGCGTATGCAAGATAAAACAGGTACGTTATAGGACTTTGAATACTCAACTTCTGTATGTGGCCCTGAGGAGATCACACTAGTTCCTGAGTTCAGTTTTGGTCACGTCAATACAGACAGACATTGAGGGACTGGAATGGGTCCAAAGAGGGGCAACAAGGTTGGTGAAGGGTCTGGAGAACAAACTTTATGAGGAGTGGCTGAGGGAGTTTGGTCTGGTTAGTCTGAAGAAAACAGGGGTGAGGAGAGACCTTGCTGCTGTCTGTAACTGCCTGAAAGGAGAGTGTGGAAAGGTGGAGGATGGTCTCTTCTCACAAGTAACAAGACAAAGCAAATAGCCTCAGGTTGTACCAGGGGATGTTTAGGTTGGACATTAAGAAAAATCTTATTGGAAGAGGCTGCTCAGAGAGGTTGCTGCATCATCACCCCTGAGTGCATTTGAAAGTTGTGTAGAAATGGAGCCTAGGGACAGTTTTTAGCAGTGGCCTCGGTACAGTTTGGTTAATGGTTGGACTTCGTGGTCTAAAGGTCTTTTCTAACCTAAATGCTGCAGTGATTTAGTTGACAGCGTTCTGGAAAGCTGTGTCCACACCAAACTGAATGGGAGTTCTTGCTGTTCTAGGTATGGGGCTCTGAGTCACGTATGGTTTCATTTAGCAAGTTCCATCACTCATTTTGGATGAAACAGGCAACAGAAGAGAGTGAAATCCACCTTTACATTTCTTTTTGAGAATATGCTGCACATCAGCATGTAATGTAGCCTAAGAAAAAAGGTCTTGGTGGCAAGACAAGTATTACCTGAGTTAGCAGTACTGTGCTTTAGTTTTTTACATCATTAACTCTATCAATTAAAACTTAAACATGAGTGTAAATGAAAGAAAAACGAATGTGTTTTGCCCTCCCCCTCAGTGCTAAATTAAATCAATACTAGATCACACAGCTAGAGGTATTAGCACACGGAGATAACTGAGTTGAATATGTGTGTTCCAGGGATTAATGTATTGTAAATCTTTCCTTCTTTCAAAACTAACAGTGAAACAACTTGCTGAGAAGCTCTTTAAATTAACTCTGTTTTCTGATAGTTTTCTGAATCTGCTGAAGATAAATCCAGTGTTCATACTGATCAGCATGTCATTTCAGGGGTAGGAATTGCGTACTGTCTTTAACTGATTTAGGCCTGTTAATTGACAAAACCTATTTGAGTTAAATGGTACGAAATGCTCCTTTTCATTTTTTTCATCGTAGAATTCTTTTTTCTCTTTCTAATGTTCTGGGATTTTGTTTCTTCAAGGCACATTAGGAAGAAAAGAATCTATTTTAAAATAAGATGTTTTTATAACCTTTACATACATGCTTTCAAAGCTGTTCTCAGCACCATTTCTTTGTGTTGCCCTGCTCGTGTTCCACTTAGAGTCTTAATTTTAAATTGTTATCCAGTTTTAAAATAGTGTGAAAAGTTGTCTGTCATCATGAGTATCATATTATCACAATGCCAGGTTGTTAATCCCATGGTCTGTGTAGGAGAAGCTGGCCCTCGGATCCCATGTCAGACAGCAGCTGTTGTCATTGAACTGGTAGCTGTAATTCATGGTATTAGCCAGCTCATTCTAAAGAAGAGATTACTTTAAAGGAGCACAATGAATTCTTTAGGATATAACACCAGAGAGCAGTTAAACTAACATCTGTTTTTAGATAAACATCCTTTTTACTGTGTCATGTATATGTCCTATCATTTGATGCTGTGGGAAGCTTTGAGTTACTGTGCCAGTTCTCAGTACACGAATGTAGAGTAGATGTACCTTGCTTTTACAAGACCACTATCTCAACAACATAGTTTGCTTTTCACTGTCAAAGTTTGGTTCCTCAACCTCCTCTTATACTTTTTTTAGCAGATGTTATTTACAGTTGTTACTGGTTTTTCTACATAGTAATTTTTCTGCACTGGTTGAATCTGATGTATGATCTTAGATGGAAAATGCTTAACAGAAAATAGTAACACCGTCATAGGAACTGAGGGCTTGGCCAAGTTACTTCCTCCTCATGAGATTTCTCTCATTTTTCTCTTCCTTTTCACTGCATCAGAAAAGTAGTCTTCTGCTGGTTATCTCCTCACCTTCATTTGTACTGCAAGCACTGTGATGTAGAGAGCTTTTTCACATCTTTTCTTTCCTGTGGGATTTTGCATAAGGCCAACTCTTCTGCAATGTCTGTACTGAATAAGGCATTAGAAGGCTTAAAAGTCAGCCCTGGAGTGAATTGGACTGCTTTATTCCCGGTACTTCTGAGTTACCAGACCTCCTTCTTTGGGACCTGCTTTGAGTGCTGTTGTGTGTTACCCGTTGAATTCTCAGCGCTCACTGAAGCTGAGGAAGAGTAAGTGTGATGTCCACTTCCAGGGACATGTATCTGTGCATCCTTCCCTGGCAAGTTACTGAGTGTTTTAAGTGAGATCAGTTGCAGTGGGTCTATGTACAAGTCTTACCTTGTGTTGGTGACAAAAGTAACCAATTAATTCAGCGAAGGTGCTGATGAGCAGACATAAAAACAATACAGGGAGGATTTGGAAAGAAACCACTTGGGAATTGCAGGTGAAAGACAAAACTAACTTGATTTGCGGGGAAAGAAAGCAACAAGACGTTTAATTCACCTCACTTAAAAAGACAGATGCACAAAGACAACAGGAAATTCATCACAATACTCTTGGAGCAAACAGCTTCATGTCCAAACCTTAAAAAAGGAAAGGAGACTTCCAACTGTGCCTCTTCTGTGGAAACATGGTGCCCACAAAGTTCATACAGGTGTCCCTCAGCATCAGCAGGCATTTGGAAGTATGCAAGTAGCAAAGGAATTCTGAGTGCAGATGTACCCCAGCTGCATTAAAGTGGAGTATTGGCAAGTGTCTTCTGATTATGGCAAGGTTCATTTGAAGTCAGCTAATCTCTTATTAAAAAAATAAAGGAAAAATAACAAATGCCTGTGCAGCAAATGCAAAAAAGGGAAGACTTGGGGCTTGTCTACTTTGACTTCAGACTCCTGTCAAGATGAAGTTCTATTGTAGCAATCCTTTTGTTTAATAAATAACTAAATAAAAGCAGGTTCATATTCTCAAGGTTGTGTTCATAGTCAACACTGGCTACACCTGATACAATCTCTATTTTCCTTCTGGTTTTGTTGTGGAGATTCTTCTTTTTGAGGTGGTTTTTTAGACAGAGTATCTTCAGCTGACACCTGCCTCATTGCTTCACTTGTCTTTGTACGTTACAGACAAGTTGTTATGTTCATTTTAAATACTCAGCTGTAACCTCAGCAGGCATCTCTTGCGGTTACCTGCAGTTTCTTTCTCCAAGACCAGCCTTGCTCGTGAAAGCAGACGTTTCAGTCACTGCTGATATGCTGAATGTCATGCCAGAGAGTAAGAAGAGTCTAACACTTGTCATCTTGCCAGCCTCAGCCTGATAAGCACCAGTTTGAAGGGGCAACCAGGTCTTACCTTTTATAGCCTTTGTTTCTGTGTTTGCGTCAGCAGCCCTTCATTCTTCAGGGCTGAATAATTCTAGGTGACAAAGAACTAGAGCTTGTGGACAACAATTGCATCACTGTTCACTTGATTTCCTCTTTGTAACATCTTGGTTTTTGGTTTTTTTTTGTAATCTCTTGTATTTTTTTCAGGAACTGTTCTCATTTGTATAGCAGGAGCCTTGAAAATCTGAAGGTGTTTTCTCATGGAAGAGAATAAACAGTCATTTGGATTCAAAATTCACTCTGGGTGCTCAGATTTTGGGCAGAGTGTACTTACTCTGATTTAGGTAAAAATGTCCTGCTAATTGCCAGGGTAGAAAAGGCTGAGAGTTCAATATTTAAAAATGTGTGGAGGTGACATTGTGGATTTAAAAATGGTTGACAGCGTAGACTTGGTCATCCTAAGTCAAGTTCAGTGCAACTGTCTTATCACAGAATGTTAGAGATTGGAAGGGACCTCGAAAGATCATCTGGTCCAGTCCCTCTACCGCAGCAGGATCCTCTAGATCCAGTTGCACAGAAAACGTCTGGGAGGGTTTTAAATGTCTCCAGAGAAAGAGACTCCACAATCTCCCTGGGCAGCCTGTTCCAGTGCTCTGTCACTCTCAGCAGGAAGAAGTTTCTTGTCCACTTCATGAGAAATGATAGCATAAATTTGACATTGTATTGTGTAGTATTAAGAAATGAGGTGAACACTTCTAAAATGCTTATCCTGGTGATGTCAGAGCTGGCAGAACATCCAACAGCTTGTAGCAGAAAAGGCACCAGGGACCTCAGCAGGAGCTACTGATGCTCTCATGGCTGCCATCCTTGCCTGTGGGGGCAACAGTGAGACTGAACACTGCACATCCCTTGACAGAGAGGAATGAGTTCTGTGAACTGTAGCCCATGATGGCAAAGCAATTTTAATTTTTCAATGAAAAGCGTTTGGTTTTTTTCTACAGATGAGTAATGTATTTCAGTATAGCCTATATTTAATCTTTATGAAGCTGAATCTGATCTAATTATTGAGTTAGCTTCTCTANCCTATATTTAATCCTTATGAAGCTGTTACACTGAATCTGATCTAATTATTGAGTTAACTTCTTTATATTATGAAAATTTAAGTCCAAATACTGTTGCTTTCTGGTGTATTCATTCCTGCAAGGGGTAGGAGAAAGATGTGATTAAGAGAGTAGAACATTTCTGTGATGAGGAAAGGCTGAAGGAGCTGAGTCTCTT
>VZRI01001590.1:9650-19667 GCA_013397515.1 Upupa epops
ACCCCCCCACCCCCCACCCCCCCTCCTTCTGGAGAGTGAGGTGCAAGTGTTTGTATGTGTGGCTTTGTGTTTATGAGTGTTGGTGTACACTCTCTTATCACAGAGCTCTCATCTAAGGCCAAAACCCAATGTGTTAGTGGTCTTCTGTTTCTCTCAGAGTGTGTGTAAAGGCACTATGATACAGTTTCTGTTTTACCTTGTGGATTATTTTACCTATTTGGGTTTTTTTCCTTTTCTTATTGGTGATGGGTCCAATAAACTGTTGTCTTTCTAGCAAAGTTGCTTCATTGCCTGTTGAACTCTTGGTGAGAGATGGCTGTTGTGCTAGAATTACAGGCACCAACCAAACCGATTTAGACCCTCTCCCTAAACCATTACACAGGTTATCTACAATATCTTCTAAGTTATTCACAGAACTGCTGTTTCCCAGAATACAGGCTTTGGTCATAAAGTACAAATCTACATTTTGATTGTGCTATGTAAGCTTTCCACTTTACTGGACTGACTTTTTTGATTGCACTGTTTTTTATACTTTTCTGTAATATCTTCACTCTTATTTACCATTTCTCCAGCCTCTGATCCATTATGGACTTACCTGCAGTGACTTTATTTCATCCTGAAACATGGAACCCTTTTAGACTACATGGAAGCAGTGAAATTCCTTAAAAAGACTTATAGATGGAGACCTCAAGCTTATCTTGAAAAGTGTTTTGTTCATTAAAGAATTGCTGCATTGATACTTTTTGTTTACATAGGGTAGTGTTTTGAGGAATATCTAGTTCTACTGAAAGTATCAGGTTGTCTATCAGTCAGACTTGTAACTTTCTTAAAAAACTACTTTCAAGGTTTTTGGAATCACTTCTTTGGTCCCAATTTCAACAAAATCATGTGGAATTATAGTTTTTTTCTTCTGGAGCATTGGACTGTTAAGTTTTTGAGTCTTTTCACATTTCTGCCTTCATGAAAGGAAGTTAATGAAAAAAGTGCCTTTACAAGAAATATCTGGCTGATTTTGTTCAAGTGATTTGCTGATGGAATTAGTGGTGTTACAGATAAGCAGGTTTCAACATACTATCTTTATTCTGGATTGACTGGCATTGTTCAGAAATAATTACATTTTTATAGAATCATAGAATCATCCAGGTTGCAAGAGATCTCCAAAGGTCATCAAGTCCAACCCCCTTGCAGTCAGCAGAGATATCCTCAACTAGATCTGGTTGCCCAGAGTCTTGTCAAGCCTCACCTTGAATACCTCCAGGGATAGGACCTCAACTACCTCCCTGGGCAACCTGTTGCAGTGTTCAGACACCCTTATGTTAAAGAACTTCTTCCTAACATCCAATTTAAACCTACCCTTTTCTAATGACTCTCATTGTATGACTACGGGCCTTCATAAATAGTCCCTTTCCAGCCTTCTTGTAGGCCTCTTTCAGGTACTGGAAGGTCACTATCAGGTCCCAGGAGCCTTCTCTAGGGTGAACAACCCTTGTTCCCTCAGTTTGTCCTCATGGGAGAGATGTTCCCCCACTCTGATCATGTCCTTCACATGCCTTATCAGACCCTTTAGGAGAAACTATTCCATGATCTTCCCCGGGCACAAAGGTGAGCTCACAGGTCAGTAATTCCCAGGATTAAACTTGCTACCCTTTATAAAAATGAATGTCATATATTTCTTCTTCCAGTCACTAGTAACTTCACCTGGCTGCCAGGACTGCCTCGCAGTTACAGAACTTGTTGTCATGGGGGATTTTAACTACTTGATATTTGCAGGAAGACCTACTCAGCCAGCCATCCACTGGAGATTCCTCCAGAGCACTAATGACAACTTCCTGAGGCAAATGGTGGAGGAGCCCACTAGGAAAGGAGCGCTGCTGGATCTTGTACTCACCAACAAGGAGGGTCTGGTTGAAGCAGCAAAGGTTGAGGGCAGCCTTGGTATCAATGACCATGAGATGGTGGAGTTCAGGGTCTCATGTGGCAGGAAGAGAATATCTAGCAGAATCACAACCCTGGACTTCAGGAGGGGCAACTTTGGCCATTTTGAGTAATTTCTAGGGGAAATCCCATGGGACAGGGTACTAGAAAGTAAAGAGCCCCAAGATGGTTGGTTAGCATTCAAGGACCACTTCTTTCAAGCTCAAGATCAGAGCATCCCAATAGGTAGGAAGTCAATAAAGGAAGCCGGAAGACCTATGTGGTTAAACAGGGAACTGCTAGGCAAACTCAAGAGGAATAAGAAAGTCTGGATCTCTTTAGCTTGGAATTAAGGACACTGAGGGATCACCACATTAATATTTATAAATATGTAAAGGGTCCATGGGATCTTAGTGTCATCTAATGATAAGACAAGGGGCAACAGGTGCAAGCTGGAACATAGGAGGTTCCATATAAACAAGAAAAAACTTCTTCACAGTGAGAGTGGCATAGCACTGGAACAGGTTGCCCAGGGATGTTGTGGAGCTTCCTTCTCTGGAGTCATTGAAAACATGCCTGGACATGTTCCTGTGCCACTTGATCTAGGGGATCCTGCTCTGGTGGGGCGATTGGACTNACTTCAGGAGGGGCAACTTTGGCCATTTTGAGTAATTTCTAGGGGAAATCCCATGGGACAGGGTACTAGAAAGTAAAGAGCCCCAAGATGGTTGGTTAGCATTCAAGGACCACTTCTTTCAAGCTCAAGATCAGAGCATCCCAATAGGTAGGAAGTCAATAAAGGAAGCCGGAAGACCTATGTGGTTAAACAGGGAACTGCTAGGCAAACTCAAGAGGAATAAGAAAGTCTGGATCTCTTTAGCTTGGAATTAAGGACACTGAGGGATCACCACATTAATATTTATAAATATGTAAAGGGTCCATGGGATCTTAGTGTCATCTAATGATAAGACAAGGGGCAACAGGTGCAAGCTGGAACATAGGAGGTTCCATATAAACAAGAAAAAACTTCTTCACAGTGAGAGTGGCATAGCACTGGAACAGGTTGCCCAGGGATGTTGTGGAGCTTCCTTCTCTGGAGTCATTGAAAACATGCCTGGACATGTTCCTGTGCCACTTGATCTAGGGGATCCTGCTCTGGTGGGGCGATTGGACTAGATGACCTTTTGAGGTCGCTTCCAATCCCCAACAATCTGTGATTCTGTGGCTTTTTGAATATCATGGCTTGGCAACTGCATTAGCCAACTCCCCCAGGAGTCTGGGATGCATCTTGTCAGGTCCCATAGACTTATGTATGTACAGATTCCTCTGGAAGTCACAAACCTGATTTTCATGTACAGTGGGAAGGACTTCACCACCCTTGTCCCTACCTTGTGACTTTTTAGCTTGGGTAGTTTTGGGAAAGAGGTTACCAGCAAACACTGAGGAAAAATTTATTGAGAACCTCAGCCTTATCCTCATCTGTTATTATTCCATCATGCTTGCTCTTCAGGGGGGTTATGTTTCCTTTAACCTTACTTTTTCCATTGATGTGCCTGTAGAAGCCCTTGTTATTTTTCATAGCCCTTCCCAGTTTCAGCTCCAGCAGGTCTTCCTGACTTCATCCTACACAATCTGGAAGCATCCTTATACTCTTTCCATGATACCTGTCCCTGCTTCCATGGCCTGTGCAGCATCTTCTTGCTTTTTAGATTGACAAGCAGATCATGGCTCAGCCATGCTGCTCATTCCCTTCCATGCCTGATGTACACCTGGAGTTGGAGATCTCTTGAATTCTATGCAGTATCTTTACAGACTAACAGCTCTGTTCTGCTCCCCAGTCCCCGAGGACTGTTTACCAGGGCATCCTGTTAACCCTAAAGTGCTGGAATATTGCTTTTCTGAAATTCAGGGTCCTGGCTATGGTCTTTGACTAAATAGTGACCCTTAGTACTGCAAATTCCACCATCAGGAATTGTAGGGTATATTTTGTATACTTGAAAAGAGAGAAGCCCTAGAAAAAAACACACAGCTGTAAATCATCTCCCACTGCAGGTGATTCTAAGATGAAATTCATTGTGATGTTATTTGTCTCTGTCCCACTGATGGTCATTTTAATGTGTTTTTCATGGAAAAGCAATCTTTTCAAGATAACCTCTGTTTGAGAACAGCATTCTTGAGCTGAAAAGATTGAATTACATGATCAGTGAAAAGGACAAACAGAAACAGTCAAAGCAATATATGAATTTATGAATTATGAAGAAAGTTGGACTGTGAAAAAGATATTATGTCAAATTCCCTAAAATTAAAGGTCAGCTTTCCTTAATTACTATATTACCTAAGGACCTAAATGGTAACTGGCTCACATGTAGTCTTTCCTTTTATAATTTTTCCCTAGGAGTGAAAAAACTAAATGTTTTCATTAGCTGATTATATAAAATGGACAAGACTATGAGTGGAAGAGCACTCTTGTACTGTGTCTCCTGGAGTCTGTCTTAAAACTCTCGTTTTTTCTTCCAAGCCTATAGTGAACATGTGAAAGTATCTGTTAAGGTATTGTTGTACCTCCATCACAGAGAAGCAGAAAATAATCTCATTTCTCTGTTTCTGGGATCCAGGTTCCTCTTTACGTCCATCTTATTCTGNCTGGCTATGGTCTTTGACTAAATAGTGACCCTTAGTACTGCAAATTCCACCATCAGGAATTGTAGGGTATATTTTGTATACTTGAAAAGAGAGAAGCCCTAGAAAAAAACACACAGCTGTAAATCATCTCCCACTGCAGGTGATTCTAAGATGAAATTCATTGTGATGTTATTTGTCTCTGTCCCACTGATGGTCATTTTAATGTGTTTTTCATGGAAAAGCAATCTTTTCAAGATAACCTCTGTTTGAGAACAGCATTCTTGAGCTGAAAAGATTGAATTACATGATCAGTGAAAAGGACAAACAGAAACAGTCAAAGCAATATATGAATTTATGAATTATGAAGAAAGTTGGACTGTGAAAAAGATATTATGTCAAATTCCCTAAAATTAAAGGTCAGCTTTCCTTAATTACTATATTACCTAAGGACCTAAATGGTAACTGGCTCACATGTAGTCTTTCCTTTTATAATTTTTCCCTAGGAGTGAAAAAACTAAATGTTTTCATTAGCTGATTATATAAAATGGACAAGACTATGAGTGGAAGAGCACTCTTGTACTGTGTCTCCTGGAGTCTGTCTTAAAACTCTCGTTTTTTCTTCCAAGCCTATAGTGAACATGTGAAAGTATCTGTTAAGGTATTGTTGTACCTCCATCACAGAGAAGCAGAAAATAATCTCATTTCTCTGTTTCTGGGATCCAGGTTCCTCTTTACGTCCATCTTATTCTGCAAAAGCAAATTTCAAGTAATTGAATGCTGGGGTTGCAGCCCCAGAAACACATGGATCAGTCTTCTATAAATGAGGTTAATGAGGGGACAACAGGCATAGTGGGAATAAATTTGATCAGTGTGAATCAGTTTTATAAAGCACCTTCTATTGTGAACTTACATGTGTTTCTAGTTATATGTCAAGACTCGTTCGTTATTTATATAAGAACTGGTAAATAACATGGGCACCATGCATAAGAAGTTACATGGTATTTTCTAGGAGAAGAATTTGTAGGGAATTCTCCCTGTGTGGTTTCAATGTTCCGTTTCCCAGATGGCTCAGAGAATATCTAAAATATCAATAGAGGCCTTTCTGGGCTTGACCACTGCAGTAAAAGGGACGATGTCCTCTTAATACTGCAGACAAGAACCCATACATATTACTATACAGTTCACAGTAGTATTCCTTTTACAATAGTCTCCACATTTTAAGAGATGCTTTAGAGAAATTGTAATGTTTTGCAAAAATCTCAAGTTCCTACAAGGTTATAGATCTGTGGGTTGCAATTTACTAAACAGCTATACTCTAGATCTAGTAAAATACAGTTTGCAAAGTTCCTTGAGAAGTCTTGTGGATAATTCTTGTGGATTCAAAAAAGGTACTTTGGTTGTCTGATGACCTGAGATTATCATGGGAGTAAATACAGATTTGTCAAGTTTCAGCTGCCATGGTTATTGTCCTGGGTTATAGAAGCAAGAAGTTTGTATTCTATTTTCATCTGTTGGAAAGCAATTGGGAAACTGTATGGTTTTATTTTGGTAACTTCAGGAGGGTGGGGGAGTGAATGCCTCGGTACCGGCTNCCCATTGTGATAGACTTCTCAGCAGTGGCAGGACACCGAACTCCCCTAGGGGGGACCCCTAGGACACTTTATATTCTGACTGGTTGTTTGGGGTGTACGGTTGGGTTACTTCCTTAGTGTTCTTAATAAAGAATTGTTGTTCCTTTTCCCAAATCTCTTGCCTGAAGGCCTCTAAATTGAAAGAATTTAATACCTGTCTTCCCAAACCAAGACAGTTATTCAAAAAATGCTATTGGCACATTTATCTAGGGTACATTGTCTATTTCCAGTATCTTCCTATTACATCAAATTCTCAAACAACCTAACTCAAATTCAGAAAAATAACCTGTTTAACCAATACAATACTCAAAATTTTCATTTTATTCATCAGCTCTTCTGCTAGCTGATGTCATGGAAAAGTGATACACTGTTATAGCATTTTTAACTTTGTTCTTTACCTCAGACCTCTGCCTTTATCCTTTTTAGAGCGGTTATTAGAATTACTCTCTCTTGGATGGCCCCAGAAGACCAAACACTTAAGATGCAAACACATTTGACCTTTGGTTCTGACATGGCAAGGCAACCAGTTCCTCTCTGCAGGAAACTATGACCAAGGTGGGGAGTACGTTAGGCCAAAAAGTTATTATAAAACAAATCTATAATTTTAGCAGCAAGAAAAGAAAAATTTAAATTAAGATTTTTAAAATTGCAAATGCTACTTAAGGATTTGGTTTGTTGAATTCTCGAATGGAAGCTAAATTCTAAAGTGCTCTTTCAAGTCTGGGATCATTTTACTGCAGTGTTTGCATTCCTTTTCTCCTTAATGGGACTTTTTAAAAGTTTGAATTTGAAAAATTTGAAATTTCTTACTCCTTTTCATGTTTGTACCCATAACTAAACTCACTGAGCTCTTCAGGGAGTTGTGATAAAGCATCAAATTGAGCTGTTCCTTTATTGTGTCTGAAGTGTCTACTAGTGAGTATGGATCTGGTTTCTGTTCTCACTCTTCTTGGGCACATTTCCTGACAATCCAGTTACTGACTGAACTAACTCACTGTGTAAATATGTATATATGGAGCAAACAGCTCAATAACCAATCAAACTTATAGTATTCCTAAGTTACTTCAGACAATTCTCAATCTATTATATAGGGGATTTTTTGTATAACGTGAGATTTTTAAGAGCTAAAATGAAAATTATAGATAAAATTAAGACAATAGACACTACATAGAATTGCCTTGAATTTCTCCCTAATTGAAAAATAAGGACATCTGTCACAAGCAAGAATACATGCGTGCTACACACAGAGCCATGGGAACTACTTCTTGGGATAAGTCCTCTCCAGGAAAGGGAGAAAACCTAGTGTAATCTGCATGTGTAGGAATATGTGTCATGCATCTCTCACTCAAAAAATATGTAGTGATAGAGGCCTCTAATGAAAATTCAAGTAGGCTCAAGTCACAGTAAAGAAATGTATTCTCAGTCTGCTTGATAAATTAGGTCTTAAAAAAACTCACCAGATTTTGTGCCTGAGCTGACAAAATGAGTGAGACCTGGAATATACTCTTGTTTGTATACATTGATGAAGCCAGGATTTCATACAAGGAATTTAATTTGCCAAAGAATTGTAATACTCACTAAATAATTTCTGTGTAGATCTGTGTTGTCTGTTTCTACCCTAAGATGTACACAGCATTTTGATATAAATTTAGCAATTACAAATCTTGAACAAATATTGTATCTGTTAGTAGATTAAATCTACTAGACTTGTTTTCTAAATGCTTAAAACTCCAAATGTGAAAATTTTCCACTGCAGAATTTTTAAAAAAGATAGCATTAGCTATTTTTACTGTTATGTTCAACGATTGCTCATGGAATAAATAAATCTTTAAAAGAAAGTATTAAAAATTCAAGATATGAACATGCTAAAAAGGAAACATTCATAAGAATATATAGCTAAAACATCAATTTGATCCTCAGCATAGAATAGACTAAAATACCACTTAAATTACTACTGAGTGGCTAGAAAATTGTGAAGAATGAGTGAAAATAGTAAGTTTGAACACAGAGAAACTGACAGTATTCTTGGACACTAAAAGAAATCTTGGTGGGATGCATCTTCTAGTTCTATAGCTCTTCATTTCAATGTGAATTAGAAAGCACTTGTGGTGTAGCAGGTTCCTGCCCTGATAGTTCCTGTGAATGCCCACTGCTCCTATGGTCACCTCTGAGTAATACTTTGAATGAGCACTTCAATTCCTTCTTACACACTGAAGAGACTATCAGGAAAAGAATGTGAACAAAGATGCATAAAAGGAAAAGAAAAACAAGAAAACCTTACTGCTGTGGCTCATGTCTCAGTTATGGATACCAATTTCCTTCTTCATAGCTATGCTCATTCTTCCATTTAAAACACAGTTTCTGTGTTATTGATTTCCTATATACATTTTAAAAAGCATTTAAGATTGAGCAATTAGTTACTGCTTAATGCAGAATGTCAAAACAGAGCAATCAATCCAATTAATTGATCAATTGATTCATTGTTTCCTTCACATAGGTTGGTGTGGACCTAATCCAAAAGACTAAAGAAATGTTGTATTTTGTGAGGAATGTTACACAAAAAAAAGTTAAGGAATTATTAATAGTGAAAGGCAACAGTTTGGAGATAAAAGTAGTTTTCCAGTAATTTCTTGTTTATTGAAACAAGAAATTTTGCTTAAAGCAAAAGCTCACAACAGAAGGAAAAAGCACTGAACAATGTATCATAGAATCTTAGAATCATTACGGATCGGAAGGGACCACAAAAGATTATCTAGTCCAATCCCCCTGTCACAGCACGATCACCTAGAAGAAGTTGCACAAGAACACATCCAGGCAGGTCTTGAATGTCTCCAGAGAAGCGGACTCCACAACCGCCCGGGTAGCCTGTTACAATGCTACGTTACCCTCAATGCAAAGAAGTTCCCTCTGATATTTATATGGAACCTCTTCTGTTCCAGCTTGCACCCATTGCCCCTTGTCCTATCACCAGATGACCTTGAGAAGAGCCTGGCTCCATCCTCCTGACACCCACCCCTCACATATTTGTAGACATTAATGAGGTCACCCCTCAGACTCCTCTTCTCCAAGCTCAAGAGACCCAGCTCCTTTCCTCTTAAGGGAGCTGTTCTACTTCCTTCATCATCTTCGTTGCTCCAGGCTGGATACCCTCCAGCAGCTCTGTGTCCTTCTTAACTGAGGGGCCCAGAACAGGACACAATACTCCAGATTCTGTCTCACTAGTGCAGAGTAGAGGGGGACAAGAATCTCCCTTGATCTGCTAACCATGCCCTCGTCTGATCCCCTCCAGGATGCTGTTGGCCCTCTTGGCCACAAGAGCACATGTGTACTCCATGGACCATATTTATGGTAACCAGGATACAGGGCATGCCTTTAACTGTGTTAAGATTTTGATGTATTTTCTTTTGTTAATTCTCTTGTTAGTTCACTGAAAAATCATTGTTATAAGTGAAGAATCAGCTTTTAAACGGAAGCCCAGAACACTGGACCTTATCTGCAATTAGCAAATGTTTTATGAAGTAAGTGTAACTGAAAACAGGGTATGATAATGGAAATTGTTGTGGCCTCTTCATCTGACATAAAAGGCTACTTCTTTAGCCACACAAATAGAAGGACTGGGATGACATAGGTTCTGCCTCACAGGGTCACCAAAATGCAAAGGGCCTCTGAAAATTGTCTGGTCCAATGACCTGCTGAAGTGGGGTCAGCTACAGTAGGTTAGTCAGACTAGTCGCCATGTTGATTTAAACACCTCCAAGGATGAGGCTCTGCAGCCATTCTGGTGAACATATTCCCACCTTCCCACCTTTTTCCCTGCCACGCCGCACCCCCCCCCCCCCCACCCCCCCCG